>BROF01005591.1:46522-65818 GCA_024346535.1 Eptatretus burgeri | reverse complement strand
TAATGTGGTGGTGAGGTGTTTTTAATAACGTGATGGTGAGGTGTTTTTTAATAATGTGGTGGTGAGGTGTTTTTAATAACATGGTGGTGAGGTGTTTTTAACAACATGGTGGTAAGGTGTTTTTAATAACATGGTGGTGAGGTGTTTTTAATAATGTGGTGGTGAGGTGTTTTAAAGAACGTGGTGCTGAGGTGTTTTTAATAATGTGTTGGCGAGTTGTTTTTAATAACATGGTGCTGTGTTTTTAATAATGTGGTGGTGAGGTGTTTTTAATAACATGGTGGTGAGGTGTTTTTAAAAATGTAGTGCTGAGGTGTTTTTAATAATGTGGTGGTGAGTTGTTTTTAATAACATGGTGGTAAGGTGTTTTTAATAACAAGGTGGTGAGGTGTTTTTAATAACGTGGTGGTGAGATGTTTTTAATAATGTGGTGGTGCGGTGTTTTTAATAACGTGGTGCTGAGGTGTTTTTAATAATGTGGTGGTGAGTTGTTTTTAATAACGTGGTGCTGTGTTTTTAATAATGTGGTGTTGAGGTGTTTTTAATAACGTGGTGGTGAGGTGTTTTTAATAATGTGGTGGTGAGGTGTTTTAATAATGTGGTGATGAATTGTTTATAATAACGTGATGGTGAGTTGTTTTTAATAATGTGGTGGTGAGTTGTTTTTAATAACATGTTGGTGAGTTGTTTTTAATAACGTGGTGGTGAATTGTTTTTAATAATGTGGTGGTGAGTTGTTTTTCATAACAAGGTGGTGAGGTGTTTTTAATAACAAGGTGGTGAGGTGTTTTTGATAATGTGGTGGTGAGTTGTTTTTAATAATGTGGTGGTGAGTTGTTTTTAATAACACGGTGGTGAGGTGTTTTTAATAACGTGGTGGTGAGTTGTTTTTAATAATGTGGTGGTGAGTTGTTTTTAATAACTTGGTGCTGTGTTTTTAATGATGTGTTGGTGAGCTGTTTTTAATAACGTGGTGGTAAGGTGTTTTTAATAACAAGGTGGTGAGGTGTTTTTAATAACGTGGTGGTGAGATGTTTTTAATAATGTGGTGGTGCGGTGTTTTTAATAACGTGGTGCTGAGGTGCTTTTAATAATGTGGTGGTGAGTTGTTTTTAATAACTTGGTGCTGTGTTTTTAATGATGTGGTGGTGAGCTGTTTTTAATAACGTGGTGGTAAGGTGTTTTTAATAACAAGGTGGTGAGGTGTTTTTAATAACGTGGTGGTGAGATGTTTTTAATAATGTGGTGGTGCGGTGTTTTTAATAATGTGGTGATGAATTGTTTATAATAACGTGATGGTGAGTTGCTTTTAATAATGTGGTGCTGTGTTTTTAATAATGTGGTGTTGAGGTGTTTTTAATAACGTGGTGGTGAGGTGTTTTTAATAATGTGGTGGTGAGGTGTTTTAATAATGTGGTGATGAATTGTTTATAATAACGTGGTGGTGAGTTGTTTTTAATAATGTGGTGGTGAGTTGTTTTTAATAACGTGGTGGTGAGTTGTTTTTAATAACGTGGTGGTGAGTTGTTTTTAATAATGTGGTGGTGAGTTGTTTTTCATAACAAGGTGGTGAGGTGTTTTTAATAACATGTTGGTGAGTTGTTTTTAATAATGTGGTGGTGAGTTGTTTTTAATAACTTGGTGCTGTGTTTTTAATGATGTGGTGGTGAGCTGTTTTTAATAACGTGGTGGTGAGTTGTTTTTAATAACATGGTGGTGAGGTGTTTTTAATAACGTGGTGGTGAGGTGTTTTTAATAATGTGGTGGTGAGTTTTTAATAACGTGGTGCTGTGTTTTTCAGAATGTTTTTAATTAATAATAAAAAAAACATTTTGGCACCGATCTACACAAAATATCCCACAATGACAACGTGAAAACATGTTTTCAGAAAATTTTGCCAAGTAATAAAAAATTAAAAGCTGAAGTGTCTTGAGTCAATAAATACTCAGCCCTTCGCAATGACCCTCCAAATTGAGCTCAGGTGCATCAAATTTCCATTGATCATCCTTGAGATCTCTTGACCACTTGATTTGAGTCCACCTGTGACCAATTCAATTGATTCGACATGATTTCGAAACACACCTTTCCATATGAGGTCCCACAGTTGATAGTGCATGTCAGAACAAAAACTCAACCATGAAGTCAAGGAACTGTCCATTGAACTCCAAGATATAATTTTGAGGAGGTATAGATCTGGGGAAGGGTATAAAACAATTTCTAGAGTTTTGAAGTTTCCAAGAACACATTGAGCTCAATATTTAGGAAATGGAAAGAATGTGGAACTACTCAGACTCTTCCTTGAGCTGGTCATCCGATCAAACTGAGCAACCAGGCAAGAAGGACCTTCGTCAGAGAGGTGACCAAGAACCGAATGACGACTGACAGAAGAACAGAGTTCCTTGGCTGAAATGGGAGAACCTGCCAGAATGACAAGTCTCAGCAGCACTTCACAAATCTCGGCTTTGTGGGAGAGTCGTCAGACCGAAGCCACTCCTGAGAAAAAGGCACATAACAGCACGCCTGGAGTTTGCAAAAAAGCACGTGAAAGACTCTAAGGGCAAGAGACAAAAATTATGTGGTCTGATGAGACGAAAATTTAACTCTTTGGCCTGAATGCAAAGCGTTACATCTGGCAGAAACCGCACACAGCGCATCACCCATCTAACACCACCCCTTCCATGAAGTGTGGTTGTGGCAACATCATGCTATGGGGGTGCTTTTCAATGACAGGGATTGGGAGACTTGTAAGGATAGAGGGAATAATGAATGAAGCCAAATACAGGGTCGTCCGTGGAGAACCTGCTTCAGAGTGCAAAATAACTTCGACTGCGATGAATATTTATGTTCCAACAGAACAATAACCCTGAGCATTCAGCCAAAGCAAAACTGGAATGGCTTCAGATGAAGAATGTGAAAGTCCTTGAATGGCCCAGCCAAAGCCCAGACTTGAATCCCATTGAGAATCTGTGGAAAGACTTGAAGATTGCTGTTCTCCAACACTCCCCATTCAACCTTTCAGAGCTCGAGCAAATCTGCAAGGAATAATGGGAGAAAATCCCCAAATCTAGATGTGCAAAGCTGATACAGACATACCCAAGAAGACTTGAAGCTGTAATCGCTCCCAAAGGCGCTTCTACAATGTATTGACTCAGGGGTTGAATACTTCTGTAAAATATTCGATATTTCTGTTTCATTTTCAAGTAATTTGTAAAAACATGTTTTCACTTTGTCATTATGGGGTATTTTGCATAGATCCGTGACAATTTATTTTTTTTTATTTCATCCATTTTAAATTTAGGCTTTAACACAACAAAATGTGACAAAAATCAAGGGATGTGAATACGAGGGACTTTCTGAAGGCATTGTATCTGCAGGATGCATGTGGTCCACCAGCAACCCCCTCCTTGTGAAACTTCCTAAATCCGGATTCACTGTTCACCTCCAATCATTTATTCTCCCCTCCCCCCCCCACCTGTGGAACCACCTTACACACTCTCTTCAATCTCATTATGTCCTTCAGGTCTTCAAGACAGCTGTTCACCACTATCTCAAGTCTGTGGTTTGGCCTGAATGATCCCCATCCAAAACCATGATCTTTTATACACTCGTTAAACCACCCCCCGCCCTCCCAAAATTTTGCTTATGTATCCATATTGTCCACCCCATACGTTCTCCCCGACCCTGTTCATTACCCGTATCCCTTGTTTGTCTGCTACGTCTACTTTCTCCCTCCACCCAGCTGTTTGTTAGCATTTCCCCTTTCTCCTGTTGTTCCCTTTGTTGTGTCCTGATCTGTTCTGTGTCCGAGCTCTTCCACGAACCCTGACCATGGCTCAGAAATAAAATAAAATATATTAATTGTTGATGACTCTGTCAAGGGTATTCTGATACTCATAAATATTTGTTCAACAGAGCTGGGAAAATATATTATTTGGTGATGAGGGTATTTAGTCAGACAAGACTGAACCTCAGGGAAAGCATTTTTATCAATAACTTTGCTCTGTCAAGGTCGTACAACATTGCCCATTTTTTTTTACAAATCACCAAACAATTGATTTGATCGATTTGCTGCTTTTAAATTTATGCTTCAAAACAATGTGGGTGAAAGTGATCATCACTGTGCTACGAAATGTGCAAACAATTCCCAAAAATATTACTTTTATTATTGTTCAGTGCAGTCTGCATCTTTATGTGACCAAGGGAAAAGCTATAATATCTAACAAAGTAAGCATTTGAAATCTGGTGAAATTTGACTCCAAGCTGAGTACTTGGGTCCCAAGGTGATTGACTTGCCTACCAGGGTTTCACTTGAGCACTGTTGTTTAACTGATTGGTTATTGCTGAATAGTAAATGCTCCTGTGCCACACCTGATGCACCCATTTCAATTAGAGCCCATTTTGATGGAATCGGTCGAGTTCAGTTCAATCATACATGACCATAAGAGCTTCATCTGTTTAGAAATGACGAATAATTCTGATATATTGTCCAAACTAAGCCGAGTTTGTAATTGTCAGGGATTTCAATAATGCACACGTATATACAAGTGCACTGAACATGCCACAAGTTGACAAGGCCATGATCTAATACGATGGCGATTTATCAGTTAAAAAGGTTGAAGTTGTAGTAAAAGGGCTATGTATAAACTTTCAATTAGGATTACTGTAAATAAATGCAGAACACGTTTTGTGGATGAAAATGACGTCACCAATTTCTGCACGGTTCATTAAGCTAATTATTGAATTACTTCTAATCCCAGATGCCCGACAAACCTGTTCATGCGACTCCAGACAGTGCGGTGACATATTCCCCCCTGTGCAGAGTCACCGCAGCAGTCAGGATGACTCAATTTGATATACCAATAAAGCCTATGGTATGCTTTACCTGGGGAGTGAGGCACCTACTTCCATGCTGATAATCACCAATGCCATGAAACACATCCATGGATGGAGTACCCCCCGCCCCCCTCTCCCCCTCTCACCTGTTCCAGCACAGGGAGAGGTTTGGGCCAAAATTGAGAACATGTTGTGTTTTACTTTTAAATGCATCTGCATCTTCTTCTCTCGACAGGTGGTCATGGGAGCTCATTTTAATAGCTCCAACAGGCAAGAGAGTCAAGCATTATAGCAAACATCGTATAAATATCAAAGGCACACTCTGACCGATAGCTCACTGAAGAACATTTCACCAAGGCTGCAGTAAAGCATGATGCAGAAAGTATGGAGGTAGAGCAAGCCATTATGCACCATCATTGAAAAGTTAATTTTTCGACTGATATCAGCACAAAAACTAGAACGACACTCGGTAAAATGCATACCTCTGCCAGGCTGAACAGATTATGTTTTATATCTCACTGATAGGCCAGATCTGCATCCAGATATTAACCAAAATACAATCAGCTTGTTCTTGTCAAAGACCCAACTCATCCACCAAGTTTTATTATAACCCCTCCACATTTTTTTGAAATATCATGCTATTATTAGTTTTTGACCTCATCTCTCAATGGTGAAGAATAACTTTAAAATTTATAGTATCCGCATTTGGATCTTCACAAAAATCGAATCACTTTGTCATGGTCATACATCTAACCTGTCCACCAAGTTTAGTCCAAGTCCGTTCATAACTTTTTGAGATATCCTGCTTACAAACAAACAAACAAACGCACAATATAGATGTTGTGCAAAGCACAATACTTGCGAAATCCAAATAAACAATAGTTGCCATGGAAATAGAAGTTTGGGAATCTCAAAAATTTGATTTATCAAGTGTTTTACATGGTTGATTGTAAAACATCACAAATTTGGCTAATACATATTTCCAATTGCAGCCTAAGAGATGTTTTGCATGTTTCAGATGGCCTTGACTTAGACTGACTGATTTTGACCAAGTTTTACTCGCTTTACTTTACATATGTACAAATAAGCTGTATAGTTTCAAGTTGATGTCTTGAAAACTATTGAGATGTGGTAATAATAAATTCACAAAAGTTTCCATTTTATCACAATGGGGTGAAATTGTTGTCATGAAAACCGTTGACATGCCAAAATGGTTAAGTCGTCGTTCCTATTTTCTGTGACCTAATATACAAATCCTGTTCAAATGTTAAGTTAATAGGATGAAAATTAATGATTTGATATGATATTGATCTTTGCCCTTTGAGCTGTTGACCTCAAAAACAATATACTTTAGGTTTTAATTGGTTAACCAATTCAGTGACCCAATATGCAAATTCTGCTGAACCAAGCAGACCACCCAGCTTCCGGATGGGTAGGGATTGTGCCTTACTTGCTGAAAAAAGTATAATCTGTGTATTGCAAGAAGACTCAATCGATGCTTTTGTGATGTGCTTCTAAAGGGGTCAGATAGGCTTCTATCGGCTATTTACAATTATAAGTGGATGGCTATCTTGTATATTATTTCCGAGTTTGTCGTTTCGTGTCGCGCTATCTTCGACTTTGTTCTGCGCTCGAGTAACGTGATATTCGGCTTACATTATCTCAAAGACCATATGAGGTGCATGGTACAAAAAAAAGTAAACAAAATGGTTCTGAAACAGTGAAATCGTATTCCACTTCCTGCATTAAAGTAAAATTACGACTGATACTCTGCATCAGTTCCTTTTTCAAACACACCCACCCCAACATGTCGCGCAGAGCGCGGGTTATGCTAGTTTCCAATTATATCGGCTATTTCCGTGTTACCACGATAAGTAGATGATATATATATATATATATATATATATATATATATATATATATATATATATATATATATATATATATATATATATATATATATACATATACATATATCATCCACTTATCGTGGTAACATGATGAGATCTTTCCAGGATTCTCAATGAGACATAGCATTGACTCAATTAATCCCCCTCAAGATGGTGTCCTTCTCGATGATGTCTCACAGTGTAGTGAGGGGGCATCCCCTTATCCATGGTTCTTCAGGCCACCAGAGTATAACTTTCTTTGCAAGTTTTTCATGTCGTGTCACATGACCGGAAAGGCGAAGGTGGCGTTCCCTCACAATAGCAGAGATGCGGGGGAAAAGGACCATATAGATCCCTATTAGTGATCGGGTTTTGCCAAGAAACGTACAGAACTTTTTAAAGCAATCGGGTGTAGGTACCATCTCTTGATTTCTCCAATGTTTGGGTCAAGGTCCAGGATTCACACCCAGAGAGAGAAGGATCAACTCAACTGTAATTTTGAAGACCCTTAGCTTACTCCATCTGCGAATTTGAGATCTCCAAACTTTATGGAGGACGTGATCTGCTGTCAAAACCTGAGCTTTTCTGCATTCTAAATCATGCTGTGTGTTGGTAAAGGAGCCGAGGTAGTTAAAGTTATTCACTCTCTCTATAGGACTTCCGGTGACAGTAAGTGGAGCACACTCAGCAGAAGGATTGACATGCATAATGCTTTGTCTTTTCAGCATTGAGTACAGGCAGAATCGACCAAGCAGCAGGTTCAACATTGTGAAGTAGGAGTTCAGCTTCGCTTAACATGTCTGAAAGGAGCGCTATATCATCAGCAAAGTCAAGGTCAGAAATGTGCTTCGCTGGATGTCTGCTACTTCGACGCCAGGAGAGAGTTAAACCATTCCAGCCTTCAATCACAGTTCTTAGGGCATAGTCCAAGGCAATGGTAAATAGGTAAGGTCACCTTGAAGAACTGAATTGTCGATTTGAAAAGGTGCAGTCTCTCCTTCAGGAGTTAATACCACTCCAGAGGTATCTTCATACATCATTTGTATGGCCTTCACATTCAATTCAGGGATGCTATATGCATTTAAATTTTGGAAAGGTTTATTCCTGTCAATGGAGTCAAAGGCTTTCCTGAAGTCCATGAAGATGATAACAGCCTATTTTGGGTGATTGCATACTTTCTCAATGATGTGCCAGAGAGCAAGGATCTGAGAAGATGGAGATCGAAGGAACCGAAAACCATTTTGATTTGGGCATAGGATCTTTTCAAATTCGGATTCTGTTAAGGAGGCAATTGTTAATTTTTGCTGCTGTTTGAGTTAAACTTATTCCACAGTATTCAGGAAGCATTAAATTCCCCTTCTTGGGTATTGGTGCAATACCTGCCTTCCTCCATTATGGAGGGCGCTTTCCGAGGTATGTTTCGTTGCAGAATTTCAGCAAGATTTTCCTTAACTTCGGAAGTCGCCAGACTTCGATTGGAATACCATCAAGACGAGGGGCTTTTCCAAGTTTCATTGCCATGTCAAGTTCTGCTGATGAAAAGATGCCAGCAGTAATGTTGGAGTTAACCTCAAAGATGGGATCGATTAGATTGTTGGGTATGCTGGTATTATCAGAAGAGAGCAGTTTTTGGAAATGAGTTTTCCAGGAATCTAAGCGATTCTCACCTTGGATAAAAACAGTTTTCGATTTCTTTCCAGAATGATGTTTCACTAGGTTCTAGGCATTATGGAGTGCAGTGATTGATTACCCCTTCGCAAAGCCCTCCAGAATATTGTGAAACCACTTTTCCTGGGCTTCATCATACATATCACATAATGCAGCTTGTGTTGTAGATACAGTCTCAGGTTGGTTGTGCTTTGAGGACAGCATCACAGGCAGCACTTCAGCAGTTCCTTGAACACTCATTTTAAATATATATATTTGGATGAAAATTGGCGATTTATGTGACTCAGACATTTGACCTTTTGACCTCAAAACAATGTACTGCTATCCTGTGCCTACATCTACCAGCTGGTTACGTTTCGTGACGATCAGAGTAAAATTGCGACCTGTAGGTGGATTGACAGACAGACAGACAGACCAGATCAACCAATATACTCGGAATTCTTCATTGAAGTCACAAACAGGGGTGAATAAACAACATCAGTCCACCTTCGTGGTGGAGGTAATTACAAATTTATGTAAAATATTATGTGAAATTTTGTTAGCTTCCACGTATATATTCTAGCAATAGATTGTTAGAAAGTGAAAGTGTGCTCCAACATCATTGTAAGTGGTGCATAAAGCTGTGCATAAAAGGTTCAATTACAATCTCTTGGATTGTTCAAAATGAGAAGTAACTTTAACATTTCTATATCCTTATCAAAGTTACCACTTGGAGTGATTGTGAACACAATCCATTTTTGCAGAAGCAATGCACCGAGGAATCAAACACCTGCACAAAGTCATGTGCACTCAATGAAGTCATCAAAAGCAATAAAGAAGGCTTTCAGCATTTGCTTTCGCGTGAAAACTTTGTCCAATATAGTACAGAGATACGCCATTATGAGTTTTGTCAAGTACAGGTAGAGGACAAATGGACAGGTAAGGTAAAACATCACAAATAATGCAATCATAAATATGTTGCAGTGGATTAAAATAGCACATTACTGAGGCAAATCGATCAATCAAACCTCACTCTTTGCTTCTGCACATTGACTGTAATGGTAAAATAACTGCTCAAAAACATATAATTTTACCTGCTTTGGATATGCATTTGCAGGAGGATGTCTGAATGTGTAAAGGCCCAACAGAAGATCGATGTAAAAGTTGTCAAATGAGCTGCCAGAAGTTCAAGATTTGAATGTGGACGAATCAGTTTTGTGTAATCGAGGTATACCTCGAGTTACAAGGTTATGGTAATAGCCAACTGCTGTAAACCATAATAAGGTGGACCAACTCCACTAGCAAGACACTTATAGCCCGCTTGAACTCCCATTCAGCCCCACTAAAGCTGCAGAGGGAGTTTAATGGGCCTCAAGCCGTGTATTAAACATAAAGGCCTTTTTGAAATTCACAAAATAATATGCAAACGAGGCATCCTTTTGTGCGCACAGCATTCGTGTACAGGCATCGCTTGTTTTCCTCCTTGCAATTATCTCCATTTAATCAGCTGCTTCTCTGGCCCTCTTGCCGCTTTCTAATTAAATTAAAACAAATGGCTGCTCTGTTGATGCTGCCCTCCCAGAGTTATCCATCTGGCTGTACCACCCAGTAGAACCCAAGAGGGCCTAGTATGGAGCTGGCACGGTTCCTGTTCCATGCCCTCATGCCATCAGATTGCCCCCGGTGCCATGGCATGCTTGGCAACACTATTTACATATCACCTTCATGCGCCCAATTGCTTTAAGATACAAACAACAAAACAACTTCAAAATTTCAATGGCTTTGGTGGATTGTTGTTGAAAATGATACTCATCTCCCCACCCCGTTTCCTCATCCACCTTTGAACATTTCCTTTTTGGGAAAAGTAGCATAAATTAGGGTGCAAAAAAGTTATTCTCAAAAATGTAAATAAATTTAGGAAGCAAAGAAAAAAACATCAACTAATGGGGTTAGTCCATGTGCATCATTAATCTTCCATCACCTCTTGGTGACATCAAATTCAGATACACTGGCATGTATGACCGTCGCCTCCACCGGCAGTCGTTGAAAAACATAACTTATATATGTTTTAGTACAGCAATACAGTTTATTGACAGTCAATATTTGATAACGTTGCGAGTTAGTGTTCTCGGGGCATCATCTTTCTTTCCATTGTACTATTGTCATCATTTATGCTTCAGATAAAATTATATATTTTTTACTTAAAAAAAAAAATGAAAAACTCAATAACAAAAGAAGAACTTAAGTAGGCTGCTTGGTTGTTGTCTCCAGTCGTGCTAGTAACAGTAATGTTGATTAACTTGGCTGTCACAACAAAGGGAATATAGTGTTACTACAATAATTGTCACGCAACAATTAAGAAAAGTAGACGAATTTGTTACGGCCTGTTAGCAGTTATCAGAAGTGTTTTTTGAAATAATGTACCACTTCCCATAGAGTCATGATTAACACACTGCTTTAATACCGAACGTTGAAGTTGACACTAGCAGAAAAGTCCGTCAAAATGACAGGCGACCCTTTTGTATTTTTACACTAATCAGCCATAAAAACTCGGGCGAAAACGGAAAAGATGTACAAAAACCATCATCTATTATAAAAGTTGGACATCCCGACTATTTTGGCAGTGTGGAAACAGTTGACTCGTGCTTAAACCGAAATTATAGGCTGTAATCAAAATGTAGCTCTCTTTCATGATGGATGACACATTGTTCAGTTATTTCATGTCCATAAACTCAGCACTCCTCTTGATTTTATGAAAATTTTATTTGGGCATTATATTGTCGACTCCCAAATCGATTGCTCCTCCCCCCCCCAAAAAAAACACATGGATAACCTCATTTCCTCTGCTTGAGTTGTAATCAAAATATACTTTTCTTTCCTTAAAACGTACCTTTATTTCATGTAAGAAGATGTGTTGTTCAGTCATCAAATGTACACCAGAGGCCTGAAGTCTAAGGCATGAAGCCTGAGGCCAAAAATTGGCGACCAAAATGGTGATCGTTAGGTTGCAATTGTGGGTGGAGTCATGCCAGCTGTTGAACCAAAGGGCGGATAAAAAGACGCAGATGGAGAAATCTGGCTGTATTAATATATAGATAGATGCTGTTGCAACAAGACATATTATCAAATCTGAATTGTTCAGTAAAAGTGCAATGCAGGCTCTAGATTTTTTCTTTATACAATCATGCAAGGAGCAGATATTTATTCGTCTCAAAATCATACAGGAGCTTGTATACGGTTACACATGTAGGGTAAGGACATCAAGTGATATACATGGACTTTCACGTGAATACTGAGGACAAAGAAAGACATTGGACATGAACAACATCTGGGATTTGAACCTAGTGACAATAGAAAGGACTTATTTATGTTGGAGCACCAAACAAACTGATCTACCAATATTGACACCACTGATGTCATATAGTGCCATATTTCAGAATATGCATGATTTGTCCCAGTTGGACTTAGTCTGAAACGGAGGGTTATGGATTGGGTCTCGTCTGTCTGTGCATCTGCCCATTGGTGGTCCGTCCGCAACCATATCTCAGACATCGAATGACCGATTTTGTTCGAACTTGGCACAACGACAATACATGATGATATACAATTGCACATCGTATTGTTTCATGATTGGATCAAAAATGGTTAACTGGAGGTCATTTTCGTTGTAAAATCCCAATGTTGAACACATCTTCAACCTTTTCCCGGACATGCATTCACCGAACTTGTTCAAACTTGGCACACACACATAACGAATGATGGCTTACATATGCACGTCATTGTTTTTCAAGATCAGATACTGGCGGCCATTTCGTTACTTAAAATCCAACCATTTTCTCGGACATGCATGGGCTGATGTTCCTCAAACTTGGCATAAGCACAGTCGATGACAGCATACACATGCACCTCACTTCATTTTGCGATGTGATCAAAGATGGCCGACTGATAGACTGGCAGCCATTTTAGTTGTAAAAAAAAAAACAACCCGCTATCGAACACATCCTCAACTACTTCTCGGACATGCATTTACCGATATTGTTCTATTTTTTCATTCCTATACCATGAAGTATCTTTCATGACAAAATTAACAATTAAAAAAAAAACATTCTCATTACTCTTTTTCAATTTCACTCTAACCAACCACCTTTAAGTACAGTTTACAAAAAAAACCTGATCAGACAGAATTTTCAACTGAATGATAATTTTCTATTGTCTTCAGTAACACATATATATATATATATATATATATATATATATATATATATATATATATATATATATATATATACATACATTTTTTATGCATAAATAAATATTATTAAATGTTATGCTGTTTATGTATTTCAAAATATCTCCCCCAAAACATATGAACATTGAATCCCTTCTGAGCAAAATTTTCATTCTCAATCAAAAACATCATACATGTCACGTGACTAACTATGTTACACAATATAACCCACATCATTAATATTCATGACTGAATAACCCAATCGTATGCAGTCTTCCATGTCACTTCACCACTGAAGTCAGTTGCACATCCACATAACTCTTGCAAATATGGGCTAACCCTTTAACTCCATACAGCAAAATTACTAAAACCATGGGGCTATGACATTTTATGTCTTTTCTCCTTGTTTGCTATAAATCAAAAGTTTTGACATTTCCAAGTCTGACAAAATTTGTCATATTTATGGTTTCTTTCCACACTATATAATTCATTATTGTACCTTAAAATACTATGCCTGGCTATTATGATGTAATTGGTACCTCTGATTTAAATAAAGAGAAAATAAAAGAATACCTAATGCTATAAACTTTTAGGATGTTTTCAGTTTGTTGAAAAAACTGAAAACAGTTTGCTCTTTGAAATTTGTAAACAAAATGATGGTCCCAGCTTGATCTTGACTTCCATCTTTATAGATGGCCACTGATTACGTCATGGCTCAAAAAAACATTTTCCAAACTTTTCATCTTTACTTTGGGTCAAATTTACCTCGTTCAAAATTAGAACTCGTTTTGTTAAAGTTATAAAAGGATGCTAAGTGCCTTAAAATAAAGAATCCCCCTTTTAGTTCTCAATGACTTTTGCTTTCATGCAGACGAAAAGAACCATTCCAAAAAGCTTGCATTTTGTTTTGGACAATTTACAACTGATTACTGACAGTTTAAAATTCACATGTCAACGCATTCTGATAAGCAGAATATAGTCCAATATCAAATTATTTTCTGGATATTTGAAAAAGTTGGTAACAAATAATTTATTATGGTTACAACTACGACTATTCTTGTGGGGTTGGCAAAGGAACGTTTTTGGCACAATTTTGTCACAAACCTACTGGTGAGGCCTGGTGTCTGACTGAAGGTAATTTTAGTGGTAATTTATAATTTTCCCAGGATGCCAGTGATAACTCACCAAGTCTTCATGAAAGACGTGTTGGGATCTTCAACATCCACCAATGGCAGTGTTGGCAGACGGGTCCTCCAGCTTAATATCTTTCCGATGGATGGCGTGCACAATGATGCATTGCCCTGGATGCGAAACACAAGGATGAGAGTTTATAGCTGGGTCGAGATTCATACCCAGGCTGGACAGCTCAGAAGCAAGTATGCACACTGTCTTCTTGGCTATACTGAGTTATCTGGTTAAAAACAATTACATGCAATCAAAAGGCAGCTTGAAATGAAGCAAAGAATGTGTGAGGAGAATAGACTTCATGTGGGCATCGACAAATCTGTTAGTGTAATTATGAGTTAGTGTAAAACTACACTTCGTCTGGCACCTGGCTCTCGATGAGCTTGGCCCCGCTTGCTCCGCTCAGTGCAGCAACCAACGAACCGCAGGAGGTGCACCAAGATGAGCCAGATGAGAAGAAGGTGGGACCAGACGAAGAGCCAGAAGAAGAGAGAGAGTGTGTGGAATTCAGTACATATATAGCACTCCTGTGAGGATGGAGCTTGGGAGGTGAAACAGGCGGGCCGTGGGCATATCCTCATGCCGCCATTGGTGTGTAGACTCTCACCCCAGCCTTGGCCCCACCCAAGTGAGGATTCAGCACCGGAAATGCCTCCCCCCACCCCCAGTTGCTCTGCACCTTGCCATGCGAAGTAGCTCCGGTCTGATTTTGTCCAGGATTTAACACGGAATGAGGTACCAGATCATGAGCCATGTCTATGAGTGAATCTACTCACTACCGCTGGTTCTGAAAGGTGATGGTGGTGGTCATCAGTGGCAGCGGTGAGCTTTGGTGTGGTTGTTGAGACCTCGTGTTGTAGAATTCATAGTGGTGAGTTATGGGGAGGTGAGGCGTCGTAGTGGTTGTGATGGCGAGTACATGATGGAGGTGGTTGTGATGTGTCTATTTGGTAATGGCACGAGGTTTGAATGAGGAATGGCACACATATTCAAATGAACTGCCTGTTGCTATGAGTGTATGCTTGTGTGATAGAGGGATCACGTGTGAAGTGAAGTAAAAAAATTACCCCCGTGTGGGGGTGACTGTCATCTCTATAATGTTTTTTACTATCATAATCGATGAACTGTTGCCAGATATCTCCTAAAATGACAGACTAGATAGGTTTTGAAAATGGCGACTTTCACAACTTTCGTGGCCTTGTGACCTTGACCCTGACCTCGAATCCGGGAAAAAAAATATGTCGTTGGGTATCACTCATCGACCTCCACCCACATACCAAATTTCATCAAAATCGTAAGTAAAAAGTTTTCTTTGTACCGGGAGGTGTTTTTGACCATCTTCCAGGTTACGTGACGGCCAAACGGGATGGAAATTCAAAAATCTGTCCAGTTAGATACAAGATAATATTTTTTGCTATCATAATCAATAAACAGTTGCCGAATATCTTGTAGAATGGCAGACGAGATAGGTTTTGAAAATGGCGATTTTTATAACTTACGTGACCTCGTGACCTTGATCCTGACCTTGAACCCAGACAAAAGTTATATCGTTGTGCAACACTCATCGACCTCTACCCAAATACTAAGTTTCATCAAAATCGGAAATAAAAATTGTTGATGGACGGACGGACAGACGGACATTTGGTCCAGCTTTAATTAGGTCATCTCGGTAGAGATGCCCTAAAAAGGTGTCTACTAGGAGTCAACACGCTCAAAACGGTCAATCAGAGCCATAACCAGCTCTTACTTTTCAGCGGGCATCTGATCGTACCGTCTCCCCATCCCCATGAGCACATCAAAGGCTGATTTCTGGTCCATTGAAGGCTGAATATCAGCATCTCGCAGGGAAACTTTGACGTACTTGGCACCGAAATATTTCAATACGAACAGCGGTATACAACTTTCGATGGAAACAAAATCGGCACGATCGAGAGGAACCTGCGAATTATCCCTGCTGATGCACTGAATTGATGCAATCGTTCGGCCAGAATATTCGTTGTCAAGATGTTGCATGATTAAATTACCAATACAGTCACTCGAATTTATACCGCCGACATACTTCTTTACAATCACCTTCACCCCAGAAACCACAGTCAATCTGAACCACGCTGGCCACTGCTCAGATGCCATGACCGAAGATTACTGCGCAGTTTGGTTAAAGACGACTCGGCATTTTGACACGCGCACGAAATAACGAAGGCCTTACTTGACCGTTCAGACAACGCTGGCAGCTCAGGAAACTAGGAAATTTGACACGATCTTGTGGACGGTCAACGTTACAAAAAAGAAAAAATGGGATCGGATACCAGGCTGAGAGACGATTGGTCGAAATCCTTCCTTCCTTCTTTGCGAATCGCATCGGCGTTTTTGGCCATCTTCCAGATCACGTGACGATCAAATGGGAAGGAAATTCAAAAATCTGTCCGGTTAGATACAAGATAATATTTTTTACTATCATAATCAATAAACAGTTACCGAATATCTTGGAGAATGGCAGACGAGATAGGTTTTGAAAATGGCGATTTTTATAACTCACGTGACCTCGTCCCTGACCTTGAACCCAGACAAAAGTTATATCGTTGTGCAACACTCATCGACCTCTCCCCACATGCTAAGTTTCATCAAGATCGGAAAGAAAAATTGTTGACGGACGGACAGACATTTGGTCTGACTTTATTCGGTCATCTCGGTAGAGATGACCTAATAAAGGAGAAAGAATGTGAACGAAGACTTTCCAAAAAGCTCGAGCAACACATTTTGTCCTATCAACCCACCAGACATGAGAGAAGGGCTATCTAAAATGGATACTAATTAAATAAATGTTTCGGGACTGTGATATGTTGTCTGTCATTGCCTGTGGGCATGACGGTTTTTTGGGGAGAATCGCAACAATATATGAATTAGTGTTCTTCATATTCTCAAAATAATGGTTTGGAAAATTTGATAAGAAAAGCTCAAATAGTAAAAACGTTATGGCCTGGGAAGACAAGACAGACTAGCAGCCAGGCAGACAGTCAAAGAAACAAGTCGTTATTGACCAGTACTTGTGAAATCAGTCACTGTGACCTTTGGACCTCAAAAACAAGTCTTCTCGCTTTCAATTGTTGAAACAATACAGCGACCCAATATGCAAATTCTTTTCAAATTTCAAGTCAATTTGATTAAAATTGATGTTTTGTGAGCTTGACCTTTGACCTTCTCACCTGAAAAACAATAGGCTTCTAGCTTTTGATTGGTGAACCAATTCAGTTACCCAATATGCACATTCTGTTAACATTTCAAGTAAATAGGATGAAAATTGACAATTGTATGTGACCTTGACCTGTGGAATTCAAAAATAATAGGCTTCATTGACTCAATATGCAAACCCTGTTCAATTTCCAGTCAATCAGATGAAAATTGACCACTTTATGTGACCTTGACATTTTGACCTCAAAAACAAGTCCTCGAGCTTACGATTAGTGAAACAATTCAGTGACAAGCAACCAAAGTAACCAAATATGCAAATTCTGTTCAAATTTCAAGTAAATCAGATGATAATTGACGATTTTATGTGACTTTAATATGACCTTTCAACTTTAAACAATAGGCTTCAGTGACCCAATATGCGAACCCTGTTCAAATTTCAAGTCAATCGAATGGAAATTGACGATTTTATATGAACACGACTTTTAATCTTTTGAATAAATTATTACTCGATCTTCTTCATATTCTCAAAATAAAGGCTTGTTGAAAATTTGGTGACAAAAGCTGAAGTGGCAATAACGTTATGGCCTGGACACGCACACAAACACAAACACAAACACAAACACAAACACAAACACAAACACAAACACAAACACAAACACAAACACAAACACAAACACGCACACGCACACAAACACAAACACAAACACAAACACAAACACACACACACACACACACACACACACACACACACACACACACACACACACACACACACACACACACACACACACACACACACACACACACACACACACACACACACACACAAACACACACGCTAATAACAAACAGCACGACTTGCACATTACAAAGGGCTCTGTGAATCAGACAGCAAGTCAAATCCAATTTAAGAAATAACCTCTACAAGTCTGAAATTTTAAATTTTCTGCACTTTAGCTAAAGGCTAAAAGCAAAATGTTAAAGAATAATCACAGCTGTACTTCAAAGCTTTGGAGTAAGTCTCATATATAACCCTGCTCAGTCATAGCTCTCCAACTGTGACAGATCCACCACCTGCCCAATAGCTCAGGACAGTAAGAAATGCGGCAAAACAGGACGCTTCGTTTAGCAGTGAACACATTGGGCTTTTGGACTCTATAAAGGGCCAAAGTGTTGATCAATTGAGTGAATCTGAATTCATACAATGAGGTCTCCAGTCACAAAGGTTTGTTTGGTAATATTGCTGTGGGACTTCTCATATCTATCGATATATATATATATATATATATATATATATATATATATATATATATATATATATATATATATATAAACATACATAAATATATATATATATATATATATAAACATACATAAATATATATATATATATATATATATATATATATACATACATACACACACACACACACACACACACACACACACACACACACACACACACACACACGGCTTGCAATTTTGCTCAGAGATGGCTAAACAGATATTCGTCAAACTTTCAGAGGTTCATCAATGAGTGCGCCTCTGAATGTTTTCAGCAGAACAATCATTTTTGAAAAATTTGAAAATAAAAGAATATTAATTAATATTTCTAATTGCTCGATCATGTCCAAGCCTTTGCAGCTATTTGCAAGATAATATTAAATGATTCTTGACCCCATTCCTTAATGGGTGTTGGGAAGTGTTTTTGGTATCCACAAAAAAAAATGAGGAAAAAAAATTGTTTTCTCCAAAATGCCAACGTGGATAGAACAGCACCAGGCAACATCAGGTAACCCTGCAAGTACATAAACATACAAAACCAGCCGTGTTCATGTCCCGGAAACACAAAAACAACAAAAAGTGCACAAACGTACAACACCAGATCATGTACAAGTAGAAAAATAAAAAAAATGAAAAAATAAAAGAGAGCAGAACAGCCCATCAATGATGGGATTTGACATTACCTTTGCTTGAGGTTTACAAAATAAAATAAAAACGGCACTCATCCATTTGACCTCAAGCACGAGCACGTGACTGGAAATGAACAGTCGTATTGGAATAAAACCCAGACACATGCCGAGGCTCGGGGTATATTGGCCTGAGGAAGCCTGCTGTGAAGCAGGTGCAATGATGACTGAGACCAGGTCGCTCTTGCTTATTGCTCAGTAGATATAGTTTACTTTTGGTTGCAAGCAGCTTCTTCTTCTTGAAAAATGTATAATCCCAACCACCCAAATCTTATAACGTGTATATATATATATATATATATCTATACACACATATATATATATATATATATATATATACACATATATATATATA
>BROF01005591.1:26423-40957 GCA_024346535.1 Eptatretus burgeri | reverse complement strand
GGTGGAGGGAGTGCGGTGGTGCTGGCCACTCGGAAGGCGGGCTCGGACCTACTCTACGGTCTCCCTCCCAACCTATCGCCTTTGCCTGTCACTGTCTATACCCACTCCCTTAATTTATCAAACCCCAACTTATTTTTTTATTTTTACTTCCCACTCTAAATCGTCCCCTAAACCCCTGTACTGTCCTTGTTCGGCTAACCTATCCTGTCACCTAGCCTACTCCCAACCCCTACGTTCCCTTCCCGGAGGGGAATAAGGGAGAGCTAGCGTCCTGTGTCGAGGCCCAACGAAGCCTCAGGATGGCCTCCCCAGACTTCAGCGATCTTAACACCAAGTGAGTCCAGCGGCCCACAACGAGTGTGAGGGGATGGATGGTGCGGAGGGGTACATCTCCTAATCTACCCTAACCATTAACTCTTAAACTACCCCGGGGCTTTCAACAAGCGCCTCTCGCTTAAACTATTGGTTCTAACAACCCAGATTCCCATCACCTGTGTTGGTGTCCTCTCAAATTTCGGGCCTCGCCCCCCAATTTTCTCTCCGTGCCCTCACACGGTCTCATGGCTGGGACGCGTGGCTCCCTTTGGCAGGCACGACCCTCTGCCAATTCCCCAGCTATGGCACCCCCGGGCACTAGACTGCCTCCGAGCCTACCAGCTCCCTAAACACCGGGGAGTGCCCCCCCATGGCACCTCCCCTGAAGCGCACACGTGGCAGGCTGGCTTCCCGGGCCCCTTTCCGAGGGTCACCCGTGCCCACAACACTGCCCACGCGGCTAACGGTGCCCCGGGCCCCCGCACCAAGCCGGCGCACCCGTGCCCACTACGCTATCCCGGCCCCCCATAGGCCCTTGGCCTACCACGGCCGACTAGCCTGGTGCCCGGGGTACCCACTCAGCGATACTCACTTTTCGCAGCCACGCTCCCAGCCCGTCAACAGGGCTCCTGCACCCCTCCAAATGGGTTTCGAGCCTACTTTCCCACCAACAACAAAACGACCTCCATTTTTCAATTTAACTAACCCCCTAACTCGCTCTACACTGACCCCGGGGTCCCTTGGGCGGGAGTCACTCCTCCCCCCAATCACTCATCGCACCATGCAGTGTTCGCACCCAATCACTCATCTGCACAGAGTATGGTCAGAATGGATGGATGGATCAACAGGAAACAGTCCTCAAATGGCACGAATGTGTGCAATGTGCAACGTGTTCACATGAAAATGCATACAAAATATATTCCAATGTTTCTTCCGACATCAAGTCTTGCAATTAGCTACATAGTGAGATATACTGACCACTTTAATCCTCCTAAACGAGTAGTGCTTGTATGTAGATAAAACGTGGAATAGGCCTGGTCACACTGATGGACTCGTGGCTCGATATGAACCTCGTGACACAGTGTAAGCTCCACAACCCAATGTAAGCTTTGCAGAGTGACATAAGATGTATCAGCTGTAAGCTTCGCAGAGAGCCTAAGCTTTTGGTTTCCCAGATTGCATCTGCATCCGTTCTGAGATGCGCCCAGAGCCTTCGCTCCAAGCTCCGCCCAAAACATCTGCTCAGAACATTAATGGCATTGCAAATCTTCACTCACTGACAAATGTCATGACTGACATTACAATTCCAAAGACTCTTGAAGATCCCTAATACCCAGAAGACCCTCAAGTCTTTTGAAGACCCTAAAGACCTTTTAAGACCTCAATGACCTTTAACACCCCAATGACCTGTAAGACCTCAACGACACTTAAGACCCCTTTACCCACAGGTGTTCTGGCTCTCCTGCCTTTGACACAGTCCCGCCCCCCCACCCCGTCGGTTCTCCTTCCCCTGATCCGCCTGCCCCATTCGCAGCTCTGCCAGCTATTTTGCTTCTCCTACTTCTCAGCACCAACCCTCCCACCTGAGCAACACAGAGAAAGAGAAAGAGAAAGAGAAAGAGAAAGAGAAAGAGAAAGAGAAAGAGAAAGAGAAAGAGAAAGAGAAAGAGAAAGAGAAAGAGAAAGAGAAAGAGAAAGAGAAAGAGAAAGAGAAAGAGAAAGAGAGAGAGAGAGAGAGAGAGAGAGAGAGAGAGAGAGAGAGAGAGAGAGAGAGAGAGAGAGAGAGAGAGACTTTGGAATTGTACATCTGTTTACTTGAAAGTCAGCCACCTTCACAACATTTTACAAAAATGATATTTTACATAGCCGTCTATTAGCTTACGTCCAATAGCAAAGTCAGAGAATCCATAATCACAGTTGACATCAAACCCTTCCTTTCCTCCAATAGTCTGATTTCAGACCATCAGCTCCGTTTCTGACCCAGTCCATGTTGCTTCTGCCCTTGCAACAATAGATAGAGGCCCTGGATCTCAGAGAAGAGATGTCTCTGGACATATATCTTAAACATTTAACAGTCTGGCACTCCCCATTGCTTTCCAAACTCTCAGCCAATGGCAACTAAGTCCATCTCTTCTCATGACTAGCGTCTTCATCCACTCTCATAGTCAGCACGTGGCTCTCAATGGGATCCTCTCATCTCCTCTCCCTGTTGAGGCCGTAGTGCCCCAAAATAGTGTCTTGAGCCCAGTCCTGTTCCTCATCTTTATCAACATTTTTTATGATATTCTGGAAAACCCTGCTTGTCTTTTTGTTGATTACTCCACCCTCTGTTGTAGCATTTTGCTGATGACTCCACTCTGCTACAAATAGGCAGGCAGCAGTCTCTTCCCTCTCTGCAGACTTTGAAGCAATCATGAGCTGGTCCAGTACTTGAGGTATGTCTTTCTATACTTGTAAACATCAGTCTTACTCTGCCTATCTGAAATTATCATCTGGCAAACCCTCCCATCTACCTTCTCAACAAACCTCAATAAGTTCAGTCTCTCAATCATTTGGGCCTCACACTAGCCACGCTCCTTTTGGGCAAACCACATATCCAACTTGACATCCAAGGCCAGCCACTGACTAGACATCCTCCTTCCTGTCAAATCTTTCTTGAACAAATCAAAAATTCTAATAACTACTTCATCCACAGCTCGATGGGAGTACTGCTCTCACATTTTGGGCAGGTGCCTCTACCTCAAACCTTTCACATCATTATGCCATGGAGAAGAAGGTACTCAAAATCATTGGACTCTTTGATGATGAAGCTGATTCTCCTCACCTGTTGCTCCCCCAAAGACAGGTTGGTGGCTCCTCCTGCATCCTCCGCTCCCACAGACTCTCCCTGGAACCTCTGCTTATTCTGTGCTCCCACCTCCTAAGGTTTTGCCTGGGTGCACCCGGTCTGCCATTAACCCACTTTAGGTATAATTCCAAAAATCCTGGCTCACCGCTCACCTCCACTCATTTGTTCCTCTTTTCTCTTTTTAATGGAACCAACTCCCACTGTCTGTTCAATCTCATTCTTCCTTCTAGAACTTCTATGTGGCTGTTCATCTCCTCCCCATGTCATCCGCCATCCATTCATGATCTCTCATATCCTCATTCACCGTCTATTTGTTCAAAGTCTACCTCTTCCTTTCCACGTTATTGTATTTTCTCCCATCACCATCCACCCACCTTTTCGTTTTGTGTTCCATTGCTGTTTCATCCCCGGTTTTCTCCTTTTTACCTTCTAGCTTTTGGTGATGTTTTTGCCCCAGTCTGTCTGTCTGTGAACAGGATATCCCAAAAAAGTGTGGACAGATTCAGAGGAAACGTGGTAGATGAGTTGGGTAAGTGACAAGAACAAGCTGATTAGACGTTGGTTCAGGTCCGGATCCAGATCTGGCCTATCAGTGGGATACAAAATATAAACTGTTCAGCTTGGCAGAGGTAAGCGCATCTACCCATTGCCATTCTAGTTATTGTTGTGTTTGAGCTTGTATGTAACTTCTCTCCCCCCCCCCCCCACTTCCTCCCTGTCCTCCCCCTGCCCTTGCTCTTAATCTTCTCCTATGTGTCTCTCTGTCATGTCCCTCTACCCTGCTGTAGTTTGTGTGTTATTCATATTGTGCTTTGTTCTGTTCTGTGTTGTAGCTCTTCCACGAATCTCCACATTTTATGCAAACAAACAAAAAAAAATCACAATTTGGACCTTGGAGACAAACGACAAATCAAAATAGTGCATGGGAGTCAACCCGAGAGTTCCAGCATTATAACCACAGAATCCCAGCATCATGATTTATGTGCTCAAATAGAAATTCCAAGTAGGCCATTCATTGCCATTGCCATAATGAGGATCTTGTTGAAGATCCCAAAAGGATAATACAATGTAACTACAGTGGGATTAAGACAATGTCGTAAGTTTTTTTGCATATTTGTTAAAAACCGGTTTTGTTAAATTTAACTGCAGGCTGGGGAGTGGGGAGGGAGAAAACAATCTTGTTTTAGCAGCAATAAGACGATGCAAGACAGTGCATCGATTACATTAAGAACAAGGTCAAGCAGACACACGTGATCAATAAATGAGGGATATGGGATTGAACCTGAGCTTTCCAGGAAAGTGATCAGAGTACGTGCTTATTGGCATTCATCCTATATGCCCTAATTAAAGCAAGTTTACTGCTATATAATTTTCACAAATTCCTCCAGGAGAAGACCTGAGACGTCAATATGTTCTCTGTCGAGACTTTGGGAGAATAGAGGAAATATCTCCCAGTGAAGAAAACTCATTATCATTTATATAAGTTATAAGCAGGACAGACTTTTACATTCACTGATCAAATTCAAAATTCCCTTCCAATCGGCAGAAAATAAGGGGGAGAGCACCCTGAGAATCTCTCCAGCGGATCACTTTGGGGGAATCAGCAGCTGAGCATAGCCTTATAATTATGTGTGAGCTGGCATCGACCCTCAAAACTCGACTATGATAACAGCACAGCTAAGATGACACATTTGGCTTACTGCCATCTGCAAAATCAAACTTTTTCATGATCATATGTACATATATGTATATATATATATATATATATATATTTGCCACATTTGACTACAAACTGGTGCAGAACATCACATACACCCACCAACTGTCTTGAGCTACTCTGCACCAGAGGGGGCTTCCTCCACCAGAATGATAGGCGGAGGGTGACAGCCCTGCCTGACCTTTCGCTCCCTCGTTGCTCCTTCATTTGACATTTCGTCGCCAAACCATCTGGAACAGCTGGAGCTGGGATTGGAAAATCAATGGCCCAACCGAAAGGTTTGTTTGCTCATTTCTTTATCACCGTGGTATTTTCTCAGCATGCTAATAGCCATTTGTAAAGATATAAAGTCTTCCACCTGGCACACGACTCATGCCAAGCTAATGTCTTGTCAGAGCACCACGGGAAATCTATAATAATCAATCTTGTGTTGGCATGTTGCAAAGCCTGAGCAACGCGTGTGACATTTGTCTATATTAGTTGTTTGTTTTTAGTTGGTACAGCACAAAGTATTCCCAACGGCGAGGAAAAACAGCAGTGGTATTGGAGGAAGAAAGGGGTCTAACATTTAGATGAACCTGGTCGGTGTCAATGGGCCAAAAAAGGGTGAAAACTAGAAAGCATCTGAAAATGCAAAGCCCATGCACATCCGCTTTGCATTTAGAATTCGTCTTCTTCTGCATGCAAAACTTGATGAAAACAGCTAAAAACTAGAACGGCACTCGATAGAGCGCATAACTGGTAGCGATCACAAAATGCCTGATCCATGAGAACATATCTGGCCCAACACAGTTCTGAAATATCATGCGATATATCGTTTTTGGCCCTATCAATGGTGAAGAATCACTTTAAAAACTTAAATAATTCTCGTAACCAGATCTGGATTCGGATCTTCACCACAATCGAATCAATTTGTCGTGGTCACACACCCAACCTGTCCACCAAATTTCATCCGAATCCGTCCGCAACTTTTTGAGATATCATGCTATATATTACTTTAGCCCGATCTCTCAATGGTGAAGAATCACCTAAAAAATTATCGGATCCGGATCCTGATCTTCACCAAAATTGAATAAATTCTTCCTTGTCACACACCCAACGTGTCCACCAAGTTTCCTCTGAACCCGTCTTCAACTTTTTGAGATATCATGCTACATATCATTTTGGCCCAATCTCGCAATGCTGAAGAATCACTTAAAAAATTCGAGTATTCGGATCCGGATCGTCATCAAAACATAAACAGTTCGTCCATGTCACAAACCCAACCGACGCACCATATTTCATCCAGATCCGTCCACAACTTTTTGAGATATCCTGCACAGAGATAGACAGACAAACAAACAATCAAGACATCATGCAGAGTACGATACTTGTAAAATCCATAAAACAAATTTGACCTCAAAAATAATTGGTGGTTGAAGTAAATGACCAAATATGCAACAACTCTATAAATTTCAATTAAATCGGATGAAAATTGACAATTTTAGAAATTTAGCCTATTTGACCGTCTGGACGATGTGGACCTCAAAAATAATTGGTGGTTGAATTCAGTGATCTGATCTGAAAATCCTCTTCAAATTTCAAGTAAATCGGATGAAAAGTGAGGATTTTAGAAATTCCACCTTCGCCAATGTTGAGCTTTTCGTCGATGTTGACCTCAAAAATAATTTGCGAGTTGAATTCAGTGACCTGAAATATAAATCCTCTTCAAATTTTAAGTCAATGGGATGAAAATTGAGGATTTTAGAAATGCCACCTGCGTTGCTGACCTTGGGCCTATGTTGACCTCTTGGTCTACGTTGACCTCAAAAATAATCAGCTGGTTGAATTCAGTGACTGGAAATATAAATCCTCTTCAAATTTGAAGTCAATCGGATGAAAATTGATGATTTTAGAAGTCTCACCTGAGTTGTTTACCTATGGCCTATGTTGACCTTTTGACCTCAAAAACAATAGGCTTCTTTCTGATGACAAACTCGATCATGTGTTGAAGTTTCGTGAAGGTCAGTTTAAAATTGTGACCTGCAGGTGACAAATACAGACAAACAGAATAACAATAACAAAATTGACTGACCAATGTACTTGAAAAATCTTCGATTTTGCAAGTTACAAACAGAGAGAGAGAGGGGTGAAAACAAAACCTCCTTCACCTTTGGTGGCAGAGGTAAAAATACAAAAAGATTGATGATTTCAGGTGACCTTGACCTTTTTTTATCTCAAAAGCAATAAGCTTCAGTGAATCAATCTGCAAACACTGCTCAAATTTCAAGGTAATCAGATGTAAATTGATGATTTTGTGACTTTCCCTTTGGATGTAAAAAAAATAAAAATCTGCTTCGAGCTTTTGAGTGGTGAACCAATTCAGTGAACGAATTGGCAAATTCTTAAAATTTCAGGTCGATTGGATGAAAATTGAAGATATCATGTGATGTTGACCGTAGGACCAAATTATTCATTTGTCTTCTCCATGTTCTCATCGTAAAGCCTTGTTAATAACCTCCGCCATCGAAGATGGACGGAGTCTATGGACGGAGGTTACTGTTTTCACCCGTTTGTTTGTTTGTGAACAGTATTACGGAAAAACTCCTGGACGGATTTCGACGAAACTTGGTGGGGGATTAGGTATGGTCCAAGGATCATGCCATTAGATTTTGGAGTTGGTCCAAAGTCCAATATGGCCGCTATGGCGGCCATTTTGAAAAAATATTTGAATTTTTGTTTTTGCATTTCTACATGTTTTAAGTGATTTCCAACCCAAAAATAAATAAATTTGTTAGAGAAAAAAAACAAAACAGAAATTTTGCAACTTTTTTCAAAACAATTTCGATTTTATTTGAAAAATATTTGAATTTTTTTTTTGCATTTCTCCATGTTTTAAGTGATTTCCAATCCCCCCCCCAAAAAAAATTGTTAGAGAAAAAAAAACAAATTTTGCAACTTAAAAAAAAAAAAATTTTTCGATTTATTTTTTTGGGCATTTCTACATGCGCGTCGATCTAGTTTAGTTTATTCAATCGTGGTTCAGTAGCATCTGATCCGTTTTGACCTACAATGAATGGGATATCAGGTTCACTTAAGTGACCCAGCAGTATTGGTGGGTAGGTTCATATCATGACCAAATTGTGTGCAAATGAGATCCGTTGCTATGGACACCACCGTTGCCTAGAAACGGGACTTTGAAATATTTGAAAAATCAAAACAGAATATTTTTTTCGAAAATCAAAAATCGGGCCGCGAGCGACTGTGGACAGTACATTCAGCCATATTGTCAAAATTTCCAGCCGAATCCTATGAAAACTGTTGGAGAAGATAGACTTTGAATGAACCCTGGTCGAAAATAATAAAAAAACGAAGTTCGTTATATCTCAGAGACTATGAGTCAGATATACATGAAACTGGTATGGAAGGTTCACGGTATGTCCTAGTTATGTGTGAGGAAGAACCGTTGCTATGGACCCCTCCGTTGCCTAGCAACGGCCGAAAAACCTCTAAATGTGGGGGTATTTTAACGAAAAAACAAATTGCAGCATTAACCCTTGAAGCTGGAATCATGAATTTTCTTGTGCTTAATCCTCAGGTCATTCCCCATCGAACGGGCCCATCGCTTCAGGTTCTATTGGGTAGGCGACTACCCATGTCCGCCTACCGGCTTGTCTATCCGTCTGTCCGTCCCTCTGTTCCGTCCAGTGCTCCGTTAATACAATGGCGATTTCGATGAAACTTGGTTGGTAGGTTCATACCATGACCTAGTTATGTGCAAATGAGAACTATTGCTATGGACACCACCGTTGCCTAGCAACAGGACTTTGAAATTTTTGAAAAATCATAGAACAATTATTTTTTCGAAAATCAAAAATCGGGCCACGAGCGAATGTGTGCAGTACATTCAGCCATATTGTCAAAAATTTCCAGCTGGATCCTATGAAAACTGTCGGAGAAGATAGACTTTGAATGAACCCTGGTCGAAAATAAAAAAAACGAAGTTCGTTACATCTCAGAGACTATGAGTCAGATATACATGAAACTGGTATGGTAGTTTCATGGTATATCCTAGTTATGTGTGAGGAAGAACCGTTGCTATGGACCCCTCCGTTGCCTAGCAACGGCCGAAAAACCTCTAAATGTGGGGGTATTTTAACGAAAACACAATCTGCAGCATTAACCCTTGAAGCTGGAATCATGAATTTTCTTGTGCTTAATCCTCAGGTCATTCCCCATCGAACGAGCCCATCGCGTCAGGTTCTATTGGGTAGTTGACTACCCATTTCCACCTACCGGCTTGTCTGTCTGTCTGTCTGTTTGGTCCAGTGCTCCGTTAATACAATGGCGATTTTGATGAAACTTGGTTGGAAGGTTCATACCATGACCTAGTTGTGTGCAAATGAGAACCGTTGCTATGGACACCACCGTTGCCTAGCAACGGGACTTTGAAATTTTTGAAAAATTATAAAAAAAAATATTTTTTCAAAAATTGGGCCACGAGCGACTGTGAGCAGTACATTCAGCCATATTGTCAAAAATTTCCAGCCGGATCCTATAAAAACTGTCAGAGAAGATAGACTTTGAATGAACCCTAGTCGAAAACAATAAAAAAATGAAGTTTGTTATATCTCAGAGACTACGAGTCAGATATACATGAAACTGGTATGGTAGGTTCATGGTATGTCCTAGTTATGTGTGAGAAAGAACCGTTGCTATGGACCCATCCATTGCCTAGCAACGGCCGAAAAACCTCGAAATGCAGGGGTATTTTAACGAAAAAACAATCTGCAGCATTAACCCTTGAAGCTGGAATCATGAATTTTCTTGTGCTTAATCCTCAGGTCATTCCCCATCGAACGGGCCCATCGCCTCAGGTTCTATTGGGTAGTTGACTATCCATATCCACCTACTGACTTGTTTGTCTGTCTGTCTGTCTGTCTGTCTGTCTGTCTGTCCCTCTGTTCGGTCCAGTGCTCCGTTAATACAATGGCGATTTCAATGAAACTTGGTTGGTGGGTTCATACCATGACCGAGTTATGTTGGGTTCTTTGGTATTTGAATAGCAAAATGAATTATCTAAAACATGTCGTTGTCCAATTTTTCATTTTCCTCCCAAGGTCAAGATCACAGGGTCAAAAAACTTAGAAAATTGCGAATTTTGACAGAAAAATCATATGGCCACCCAAACTTTGAGAGCTAGCATGACAATATTTTTTATGCATAATCTTGAGGTCATTCCCCACCTAAAGTATTGAAACCATTTTGCTCTATCTCGAACACCTTGCCCGTGGTGCCCCCTTCAAGTTTGTTTTTATGCTGATTTCATCAAAGTATGGATAATCCAAGGAGTGCGAAATGCCATATAGCCTATATGATGTTATATTGTTCCTGGAATGTTCCAGAGGAAGTTTTGCACCAAAGTTCATAATCCTTGACCTTTGACCTTTAAAGGCCACAAAGGTCAAATTTTCAAAGTTGTGGGAATCAAACCGGGTTTTCGACCTTCTTCGACGAACTCACTCCAATAAGCTATAGCACGTCTCCTGTTTCCTTATTTTAATGTCCACAACATTGTTTTGTGACCTTTAAAGGTTATGTAAAGGTCAAATTTTGAAAGTTGTTGAATGAAACCGGGTTTTTGACATTATGCAGCTAATAACCTGTCACCCGTACCACATCATGTTGATCATTTTTATAACTTTGTCAAAAATTATCACAATGTCTCATCCTTGACTTCTGAAACAATGTACATCGTCAAATACCTCTCGTGCACTGTTGTCTTCAGACTTGTCAATCCTATACTTTTTCTTTTCAAAAAAGAAAAACATTTCTTATAATTTCACATCTCCCTCTCCACTACATCATCTGCTACACCACAAAAGATGAAATCATGCAAAGTGCAAATTTAAATGAAGCCTTCGACACTTGTTGATGCATTTAGTTAAAATGCTTAATGCACAAATGATTTCTTGATAAGCGATTTGTTTTTGTTTGCTGTCGAGATGAAAATAGTCATTCTTCCCTACAGGTCTTCAAGACAGCTGTTCACCACCATCTCAGATCATCCCCCTACCACAATCCAAAAACATGACTTTTTTTACCTCCATTAACCCTCCTGCGTCAGAGTGGCGACCCGTCCAAGATTGTGTCCGATAGCCAAGGAGACTGCTTCGGCAGCACCAATGCTCTGCACAGCGTATGGTCCCAATGGATGGATGAATTAACCCTCCCAAAGCCCATCTCTTCAACTTTCCAGTTTTGGAAAGAGACGTGCTTGGAGAGGATTAATTTTGCCTCCGTATCCATCTTGTCACCCCCATGCCTCCTCCCATGATACCCCGTATTCCTTATTTGTCCAAGTCTCCCTCTATTTTGTACCTCACCACTGCTGTTGGTGTGTTTTACCCTGTTTGTTTTTTTGTTCTGTTACTTCCTGATCCATTCTATGTTCTCGCTCCTGCATGAGCCTCGACTTCGTACCCAAAAAGTAATAAAACACCCCCCCCCCCAATTAAAAAATAATAAAAGCAATTCCACACATCAATATCCATGTGAAGCAATGAAGAATGCAAATATAACTTTCGATTGATGTATGTGACATAAAGAAACCTAATCATTGCAGATAATGGCAGGATAGCTGCACATATTCTTTGCTTTTCCATTTCCTTGGGGTAAGGCACAGTGACTGTTTATGGCAAGTCGACTGCTGCCCATAAACAACATGCAGTTCCAGTGAACTGCCACTTTAACTCCCAGCCGCACATAACACAGATTGGAAACACTCCCCGTAATCAGCGCTTCCTGCCAAGACTTCTGGAATGGAGGCAGCTGGCCGCTGTGATTCATATGGTGCAGCCCAGTTAAATTGCTACAATAAATCACAGGAAAAAGATAGCAACCTGCCTGGGCATGGACACACTGGCTGGAGCCAGCTGCACTGTCCCTGAGGAATGCAAGGCAGCCATTGGAGATAGCACTTTACATATGAAGCAACTGTACAGCTTCGTATGAGGCCTGCCACATTTGTTACTTGGAAATTGGATCAGGTGGACCTTTGGCATCATTTGAATCGTAATGAATTTGGCCTTGCCAACCTCCTTCCCCCGAATAACTTTTACAAAAAGAGAGGTGTGGCCTTTTGGCACATCAGCCTTTGGTGTACCTTCAATTAGCATGAGCTGAAGGCAGTGGAGAAACGACGGGAGCAGAGGTTGGTAGGAAAGAAGACGGGAAGGCAGACCAATGCTACCAATGGAGAGAAAACTAGTGCAGAGAAGAGATGATTGAGGGAACGATGGAGGAGGTTGAAAAAACGTCTCTTTAGCGGCTGTGAATGTATTTTCTCATTAATGGCAGTGCCATTATTCCAAGTGCATTGTACCTTACAGGGAACATTGGTATTTGTCATTATGGTGTTAAGGCACATGAGTGCCTCCAAATTGGCAGCACAATGGCACAATCTGTTTGCATCCAATGGGCTAAGATGCCCTTGCAACTGCTCTCCTTCTGGCACTGTGAATTTCTGCAGATGGTGCACGCTGGTTTACAGCTATGGCTGAAGATGATGGTCCACTGTGTACACATCACAGCCTAACCCACAAGTTGAATGAAAAAGGTGGATGTAATTGGTAATGCTGAGCAATTTTGGCTCAGCACCCAAAATATATGGAAACTGGTAATGTCTTACATGTTGTCAACACCAACATCGTTACAAATGTCAACTTTCAATTTTTCACAACCAAGATTAATAGAGTCTATAAAAGAACTGTTGTGATCTATTCATTTATTGCAATAATCAGAAGTTGTGCAGCGACTGAGTTTAAATTAATGGAAACATTTTGATCTAAGGCCAAATTAAAAATTGCATCCAAACACAGGACTTGATTAATGATATAATTAGGTAACAATTAAGAAAATCAGCAGTGGAGTAAGGTCAGGCAAAATGTCCCCCCTCTCAACGCTCTCTCTCACAACTTTCTCAGTTCTGATTACATATTCAGTATCCTGAACATCCAGGCTCAAAATCCTAACTGGTGGAGCTGGTTATTTTCAAGTGAGAAATGTTCAGTTTATTGAACAAAAGATCGATAATGATGCGATGACAATAGACGTTCCCTGACAGGGAACTTCAACACAGGGGGAGGTGATGTTCCCTTACAAGGAACTGCCCCACCTTACTCTAGTTCAGCCCATCAAATCTGGGTAATAGTTGCTTGTCCATGTTTAAATGGTGAGCAGCAAGCAAGGCGGCAACATGGTGAGCAGCGTGCAATGAGGCAACACATACCATTTTTGAAGTCTTTGATATGACTCAGATGGAGCCTGAACTGCCGACCTCCCAAACTCAAAGCTTTTGCTTCAAGAATTAGGCCACCAATGTGTATGGATGGGTGGGGTAGAAAAGAGAGTGAATTTTGCCCCACACTCCTCTGGTTTAGAGTCGACTTCGTTGAAGGAAACACTTAGGTTTATCAACATTATATGTCCAAAATACAAATAAACTCGAAGGGCACTCGGGAGAGCGCATACCTCAGCCACACGATGCCTGATCCAGCAGAATATATCATGGTGCAAGAGTTTTTGGAAATATCATGCCACATATCGCTTTCTGCCCCATCTCTCAATGGTGAAGAACAACTTTAAAAAATAAAAATAAAAATCTCGTATCCGAATATGGTTTGGAATCTTCATCAAAGTTTAACCCATTCGTCCTTATAACACACCCAACCTGTCCCCCACGTTACATCCGAATCCGACCAAATTTTTTTGAGATATTGTAATATATATATATATATATATATATATATATATATATATATATATATATATATATATATATATATATATATATATATATATATATATATATATATATATATATTGTTACGGATTCCAGAATCCGGTCTGGTAAATGCATCCACACATCCAGGTCCTCGGAGTTATTTCCTTAAATGCATGTTCAGATTAGCCCCATCCACATGTCTAATGGGATTTTAAATGTGATGTGTTGAGAAGGATAAAGGATAGATCCCCTCTCTTATGCGAAGCTTTTTTCTTTACAACCTACACGTTTACACGCATTTCTTTCGCGAGCTCCGACGCCCGCCTTTTTTGAGAGCGCACGGGTCCTCATGGTAACCATGCACCAGTGGGGCGGGGTGAGCTTGGGGCGGACTGCATCGGCGGAGATAGGCCGAAGATATAAAAAAACGAGCGAGAGGTACGTTCTGAGGAGAAAAAGCGTGAGGAGAAAAAGCGAGAAGAGAAAAGCATGAGGAGAGAAAAGCGAGAGGGAGAAAAAGCGAAAGAAAAAAAAGAAAAAGCGAAAGGAGAGAGGAAAATAGCAAAGGGCGAGAGAAGCGAGCAAGAAGCGGGTGTCTGACCAGCGCCGACGAGACAATTCGTCCTTCCCAATGCTTGGGCAAGCGAGCTTATGTTGCGCGTGTGGGTGTGAGCAGGGCCGTCAACAAGTGAGGCACGGGTCGATCACCAACAACACCAGGGTGTAAACCCATGACGGACGATCTCGGTGCCCTCCAGACTTTGACTGGCGTTCAAGGCTGCCCCGCGAGAGGGTGCATGGCAAAGCTGGGTGCTGGTGACAGACGTGACATGCACGCACGCATTTCAGGATGTTTTCGCTTCACAGACGACTTTCTGGTGAGAGAGACA
>BROF01005591.1:0-16055 GCA_024346535.1 Eptatretus burgeri | reverse complement strand
TACATTTTAATACGTTGCCATCGCTGGCTAAAACGTCAAGGTGTGACCGGGCCTTTAGGACTAAGTCACATTTGCCACGGCGACCGTGGGGTCTACAAAATCTAAGGCCACTAGCAATTATAGGGCGGCCACAGTATTTCCATGGTCATACAATGTAGCAGTCATATATGTTTTTATTTTTCGGCGAGCCGCACGGGGTATTTAGAAATTGTGGAGACCGAAAACGTGGGAGTGCCGTACGGTCTTTGATTTGATGTCGCATGGTGACCTTAGGGCATTCCTGCGGCGCCATATAATTTTCAAGGCAGACGCAAGGTAGCCTCAAGGTGCCCGCAAGGCAACTGCAGGGGGACCACAGGGGGGCCCTAAGGCGAACGTGCGGCCAGACGGACGGTAACGAGTGGGTTCTTTTTTTTGTTTTGTTTTGTTTTAACCAGTTCTTTTGTTTTGGCTTGTCGAATTGCTACGGCGAATGTAGAAATGAAAAAAGTTATAACTCCGCACTATAATTCCATGGCGACCCGTATGGCCTGTAAAAGATAGCCAAACGGCGTAGGGCCACCGAGGCCACCGCAGAAACTCTGCGGCCGCCGCATGTTTGTCAATTCAGAGAGCGTACGGCCGCCGTATCCTCGCCGTAGAGCAAATGTGACTTCGGCCTTAACCTGTCTTCTTGGCTATTGGGCACAATCCTGGACAGGTCGCCACTCCGACACAGTATACCAGCAAGCTGGCACTCATTTTGCCGACCTCGCAAGGATGACAGGTCGAGTTAACCCCACCTGTTATTAATTCAACAGCTGAGCGGGATTTGAATGCAGGACCCTTGTATTCAAAGCCCACCACCCTAACCATTAAGCCAACACCAGGAAGCGCAGAATCTTCTAGAATGTCATTGTATGCAGTAGCATGAAGATTTCCCTTCACTGGGACAAAGGGGGCTAGACCAAACCATGAAAAATAGCCCCAGACCATTATTCCTCCTCTACCAAACTTTACAGTTGACACTATGCATTCGAGCAGGTCAGATTCTCCTGGTATCCACCAAACCCAGATTTGTCCTTCAGACTGCTTGATGGTGAAGCGTGATTCATCACTCCAGAGAACATGTTTCCACTGCTCCAGAGTTCAATGGCGGTGAGCTTAACACCACTCCAGCCAACTTATGTCTTTCTTCAATGTTAATGAATACAAAATTAACTAAAAATGAAAAGCTGAAATGTCTTTCTTCAATAAGTATTCAACCCCTTTGATATGACACTCCAAAATGAGCTCAGGTGTATATAATTTCCTTTGATCATCCTTCAGATGTCTCTAGAACTTGATTGGAGTCCACATGTTGCCAATTCACTTGAATGGACATGATTTAGAAAGAAAAACACCTTTCTATATAAGGTCCCACAGTTGACAGTGCACATCAGAGCAGAAACTCTCCTGTGAAGTCCAAGGAACTGTCCATAGAACTCCAAGATAGGATTGTTAGGAGGTATAGTTTTGGGGAAGGGTAGAAACTCATTTATAGAGTGTTCAAAGTTCCCAAGAGCACAGTGAGCTCCATCGTTAGGAAATGGAAAGAATATTGAACTACCAGACTCTTCCTGCAGCTGGTTGTCTGACCAAACATAGCAACCAGGCAAAAAGGACCTTGGGCAGGGAGGTGACCAAGAACCCAATGACCAATCTGACAGAACCACAGAGTTCCTTGGCTCAGATGTGAGAACCTGCTGGAAGGTTAACGATCTCTGCAGAACTTCACAAATCTAGGCATGCCTGGAGTTTGCAAAAAGGCATGGGAAAGACTCTGAGAGCATGAGGCAAAAGATTCTGTGGTCTGATGAGACAAAAATTGATGTCTTTTGCCTGAATGCAAGGCGCTGCGTCTGGCAGAAACCAAGCACAGCTCATCACCCATCCAACCCAATCCCTACCGTGAAGCATGGTGGTGACAGCATAATGCCATGGGGATGTTTTTCAACAGCAGAGTCTGGGAGATTTATAAGGATAGAGGAAACAATGAATGGAGCCAAAATACAGGTACCTCCGTGAGGAGAACATGTTTCACAGTGCAAAAGACCTTGGACTGTGGCGAAGAATTACGTTCCACCAGGACAATGACCCAAAGGACAAAGCATCAAGCCAAAGCAATGCTGGAATGGCTTCAGAAGAAGAATGGTGAAAAGTCCTTGAGTGACCCAGCAAAAGCCCAGACTTTGTTCCAATTGATAATTTGTATACAGATGTGAAGATTGCTGTTCACCGACGCTCTTCATCCAAGTTGACAGAGCTTAAGCAAATCTGTAAGGAAGAATGGGAGAAAATCCCCAAATCCAGATGTGCAAAGCTGATACAGACATTCCCAAGAAAACTCAAAGCTATACTCACTGCCAAATACAAAGTATTGACTGTTGAATATTTATTTATGCAAGACATTTCAGCTTTTCATTTTTAATTATTTTGTAAGCCTGGTGTTGGCGTAGTGGTTAGGGTAGTGGCTTGGGATCTAAAAGGTCCTGAGTTCAAGTCCGTTGGCCGCTTGAATTAATACACACCAGGAGGTTGATTCAGCCTGTCATCCTTCCGAGGTCGGCGAAGTGAGTACCAGTGTATGCCCCGGTTGTAATAGGTGTACCATATCCCTGTGTCGTAAGAGGCGACCAGGTTTGCGTCAGGAAGGGCATCCGGCGTAAAACCTGTGCCAAATCATTATGCAGATCATAACAGATGATCCGCTGTGGTGACCCCCTAAAGGGAGCAGCCGAAAGAAGAAGAAGATTTTTTTATTATTTTGTAAAAATTACTAAAAACCATATAATCACTGTCATTATGAGGTATTTTGTGTAGATTGATGACAAAAAATTTTAAATTCAGGCTGCAACACAACAAAATATGACAAAAGTCAAGGGATGTGAATACTTTCTGAAGGCAATGTACACGTGAGTAAGAGACTTTTACCCAAATTTGATGACCGAACTTTGCCTCAAACCATAAAGAATGCTAGCCAGGTGGAAGCAGCTTACAATAGTGCACAAAACTTACCGGAACACTCGCCTATTACAGCTATAGACTCTACAGTTCAGAAAATTCACAAACTCTCACAACAATGGGTACAGACACTGAGCTTGCATCATAACATGTGCAGTACCCCACACATTCTCAGTTGTGTTATAGGAACTGTCTCCACTAGGCGTGAGTCTTGACCTTCTGATTGCCCTGCCCAAGGCCAACGGTGCAAAAATTTGGGCAAATTGAACCACTTTGCCAGGTGGTGTCACTCCACCTCAAAATGAGCACCCGCTCAGCCACAGACCTCGTACACGGCACCGACCAAAATATACACTGTGCTATCGACATCATCAAGTTTTAGAACATGTACCATCTTTCTCAATGACATGTGCATCCCTCTGTTCCTAGATACTAAATATTGTACACAGAAGAGGCAATATATTGCAGATAGAAGAAGAGAGATCAAAACCAAAGGTGCATCAAGAGAAGAAATTAAGTGACTAAGTGCTGACTTCTAATGATAAGCGATGGAAGAGAAAGAGAAGTATTTTACAGACATACATAGAGATAGAAAGTGACAACAGAGTGAGAAAAAGAAGAGATCTTTTAAAACACATCGGAGAGATCACAGGAGAGTTCAGGTCTCAGATTTGGGTTCTAAAGAGTATTACAGGAAATGATCTGACAGAGGAAACACAGGTGAAAGAAAGATGGAAGGACTATATGGAAACTCTATGCAAATGAGACAACAATATGATGGTAACCTTTGAAGAAAGGGAATACGAGCAAGAACCAATAGGAACAGAATGTGACAGTAGAGCTCTTTCAGTAGATAGAACCCTGAAAGCTGGCAAATGGAAAAACACCAGGTGCCGATGAAATGCTAATACAACTCCTTAAGGTAGGAGGGAGGTGGCAATCAAAATTGTAACAGCTATCTATGCACTTATCTGGGGCAGTATGGTATGGCCTAAAAGGTGGAAGCGGTCAATCTATATACCATTGTCAAAGAAAGGGGATGCAAGAAAATGTTCAAATAACCGAACCATTGCCTTGATTTCACATGCGAGCAAGTTGTTACTCAAGATCATTCAACACAGAATGTAAGACTTCATTAAGTGAGAAATACCTGTTTGAGCAAGCAGGTTTCAGAAGAGGAAGAGGTACGAGAGATCAAATCACAAATCTGAGGTGGATCATGGAAAAAGCAAAGGAATATCAAACAAAGGTGTATCTCTGTTTTGAAAATTATAGCAAAACTTCCCATTGAATTGATCATGAATTGATGTGGATTATGCTGAAAGAAATGAGGATTTCGGAACACCTGGTATGTCTGATGATGAGCCTGCACACCGAACAAGATGGTACAGAAAGAACAGCGTATGGAGAGATAGAATGGTTTGGAAGTGGAAAAGGGGTCAGACAAGGTGCATTCCGTCCCCCACTTGTTCAATCCTTATCGCTCAAGTACAGCATTAGACAATCAAACTTCGATAAGAGTGAGGCTGGAGTCAGGATTGGAGGAAGGTGTATCAACAGTACCTAAGGTATGCTGACGATACTACTCTGATTGCAGAAAGTAAAGAGAACTTGTTGAAACTGATGCAGACAGTGAAAAATCTGATCTTAATTTGAACCTAAAATAGACTAAAACATTGTTCACTAAGAAGATAAACTTGTTCAGATTCGGAAACGATTACGTGTGAAGAGGAAAGTTTCATCTTCCTGGGTTCTAAGATTGAAGTGAGTGTAGAATATGGAGGAGAAATTAATAGATGATTCGCGTTGTGGGGAACAGCAATGTCAGGATTGGCAAAGATCTGTAAAGACAAAGGTGACAACACAAACCAAGAGGAGGCTGATGAATGCTTTGGTATTTCCAGTTGCAATATAGAGATGCGAGTTGTGGACAGTGAAGAAGGAGGAAAGGAGTAAGACTGACAGTTTTGAAAATGTGGTGTTGGTGATGGTAAAAATCCCATGGACTGGAAGAACAACAAACAAACCAGTGCTTAAGAAATGAGACTGCCATGTACGTTAGAAGCACTAATAATACTAAAACAGAAACTGTCATACTTTGGACGTATCATGCATGCAGAAAATCAGTCTGGAGAAGTCAAGCATGCTAGTTATGGGTGAAGGAAGAAGAGAAAGAGGTATGTGCTGCATGGATAGGGTAAAGGCTGCAACTAAGCCATCATGACCAGAGCTTTGGGAAGTAGTGCAGGATGGAGATGTTTGGAGTAATCAGATCATAAATGTCACCAGAAATTGTCCACGACTTGACGGAAATATATAACTCGATAACACAAGCCATAATATTACTCCAATCTTAAATGACAAGTAATAATAAAACGTTTAGTGATTTAAGTGTATTCCAAAATTGAAATAAAACAGAGCAACATAATTTGGACACAGTAGCATATAATAGCATAAGGAAGCCACTAAAACATAAGCATGTTGTCATAGATTGTCATTCCAGGTCCTCTGTACTGTAAGTGAGCCCTTGATCCTTCTATTGGCCATAGTTCACTCTCGTGTTCAAAATGGATACTGTATGGACTTGTGTGTCTTCATGGTCACACAATCAACAATGGGATGTTGATTAATCAGCTCGTGAATGTGATTATCGTCCTATAATTCACCCTCAAACCCCTCGATCCCAACTCTGTCCCCTTTCTCCCCTCTCTCCCCCAATCCAACTCTGTCATCCCCTCCCCCTTTCTTCTTCTTAAGTCCTCAACTGTCCCTCCCAAATCCCAAGTACTCAACCCCCTCCCCCAAAGTCCTCAACACTCCCCCCTTCCCAAAGTCTCAATCTCCCTCTTCCAACTCCATGCACCCCCACCCTCAAATCCATGTGACCCCCCCCTCCACATTTCTTCCCGTTATTAACAATGTTACACAAAGATACCAAGGAACTTTGGTGCATGCGAAGGCCATTTGGCCAATCATACCTGTATGGTTCCTGTCCCCGTTTGTTAAGAACAACGTTAAATTCACAATCACTTCCCCCTTTCTTCCTTTATCCTTAATATAATTCACAGATCAGTGTTTGTTTGTTTGTCACGCTATTCCTCCCACAGTTGTGGGTCAATTACGAAAATATTTGTGACATCAGATCAGCAAGCCCCCAATTTGTGCATGGGGGTGTTTTAATTTTGCCGGTGGTCTTGGGGGGAATAGGGAATGCAAAATTTTCTGTGTAAATGTGTATCGTGTTGCACTCCCTCCACGTGGGGGTGGGGATTACAAGTCTCCACCATTTACAGCACCAAAACTTTCAGGGATTAATGAGGGCACCCTTAAGTTGTGCTTGTGTAAGTTTCGTTTGATTCCACTTGAAAAAAAATTTCGCCCATCTTGGCATTTTCTTCCTTTGGTGAGAGGGTGGGTGCAATTGGAGTTATCTGAGCTAAATAATCACAATGTATTATGCAGTATATGCATATAAGCAGTACGTATGATTTCACTTCGTATGCATAGCCCGGGTTAATTTTATTTTCCAGAGCAATCAAAGCAGCGGTCTATTGCCTATACACTGGCCAAATAACGGTGCATCATCGGACCAAGATAAGCTGTCGGGTGGGGCCTCTGTGGTGGTATTCATAATCATAAAGATAACACGATGATGCCCTGGCAGCTCCCACGGCGAGCGGCTGCTTTTAGTACTCATAATGGTCCCCGATACCTCAAATTTATGTTGATACATCATGAGTAAGAAAAAATTAACTTGTGAATTCCATTCACTTATTGAATTCATTTTTCAAAACATAAACCGCATTTTGAGCTATCGGTTAAGTATCTCATTTTGAGGACATTTTGAGTGCCGCTCATAAGGATGGATGATCCTTTGCAAACACAGAACTCAAAAGAAGACCGGTAAGATAATCTAACAGGTCAATATTACCTTTTGTTAATGGAAAAATATACCACTAACATACATTAACTCAGCCGACTTATTTACCACTTCAGGCTTGTTCCGCTTGACAAGAATGGCATGAAAAAAGAACAGAAACAGAGACAGAGAGAGAGTGAGATGAAGATGCAATAAAAATCAGCTCTAGATTGCACGTCTCACCACACCATTTGCAACCTCATAATGTTTCCAGATTTCCAATTCAAACTGCACTCGTTATTGCACACGCTTGGCTGAGCCTGCCACTTGCTATTGGGTCGAAACAATGTTTTGTATAGCTTTGCTCGTGAGGACTTGGACAAACCTTATTGCGACTTTTCTGCAACAGCGTTGCTTCATCATTTTAACCAGACAATTTGTTTCTTTGCTCTTGGGAGTGCTGTATTTTGCTGTCATTTTTCTGCCTGATAAAATGGTCCCTCTCCCTACTTTGCCATGCTTGCTCTATTCGGCAAAACGCACTTTGTCCAAAAAGTGATGGATTTGATAGGCAATAGCTGTCTATATCCACCTCATATTGAATTAGACTCCAGGTTATCATGTAAGCTTCCAATTCAGGAATAAAACAAATGCTGAAAATAAGTTAATGCTACACATCAGTGATTATAATAATCAGAAATACCAAGGTGTGTTGTAAAATAATGATTATGATTTTTTTATTTTACCTCCTCACCCAACTTTGGGGATATAGACTCATGGAAGAACATAATAACAGCGGGCAAAATGTCGACAGACAAAGAACATAAGGATGTATGTATCAGCACATGAGGAAGAATTATAGCTGAAGGGTAGGAAGAGAGTCTCTGTGGGTGCAGTAAAGCTCAGAGGGAGAAATGAGGGAAAACTGGATACGGCAGTGCACAGGAAATTCCAAATCCTGGAGAGAATACCTCGACGCAACAGATTTGGTGTGATGGCATGGAAAGGTTTTTTTTTTGCAGAACATACGTATGATCTAGAGGAGCAGAGTTTGGTTAAAGAGGTGATCTACTTTGCTACTTTACCAGCCATTCTGCAAGCCCTAACCTTAGCTAACAGCCTTCCATGTGTTACCTTGTCAATTGCCTGCCAAAGCCTAGTGTTGGCTTAATGGGTAGGGTGGCTGGCTTGGGATCTTAGGGTCCTGAGTTTGAGCTACGTTTCCAACTGAATTAACACCAGGTGGGGTTGACTCAGCCTGTCATCCTTCCGAGGTCGGCAAAAGGAGTACCAGTGTACTGGTAGAGGGGTACAGCATCAGCGGTATTGTCGCACCCCAACAAAATGATAGCTACCCGGCAGTCAAGTTGCCGTATGTAAGAAAAAAAAATTGCCTTCTGAAAGTCGAGATATACTACATCTACTGCATTTTGCTCATCCACCCAATCACAAACTGCTTCATGGATCTGCAATAAATTTGTTATATATGTGAAAACACACACACACACACACACACACACGTATAGTGTTATGAACTCGGGTTTGAGGTTTACCACGAGGGGAAAGTCCTCTTGAACGCCCCAGTCCTGAGGCCATCAGCCGCGGATAACTCCACAGTCCAGTGGGTTGTAAAGTGACTACGTGGACAACCTTATGCTATGTTGCCGGAATTTGAAATAAATCATTGACAGGTGGGCTTACATTAATAACTATATAAATTTCTACTATTTATTCTACCCATGGCCAGGAACCTGTAACTCGAGGAAAAAGAAAACATGAGCAAGGGGCAGCAGCGAATGTCCAGTGCAATGCAACATCTTAGTTGCCCTCAATGGCTTTCTCTCACTAGGCTGCTAGGGGCCGATCAGGGCAGGCCATGTGAACTGGCCTTTATCGTGCAACTTTTCCAGGCTGCTTGCATGCAGTCCTCAGTGGTGTGGCTGCCCCCTGGCAGTCCTTTTTTAAGTGACAATGCCAAGGAGGGTGGCCTACATGGCAGTCTCTGTGTTTGAAACTCCATCTTGAACCCTCTCCGGGATTCCTATCTTTGACCCTCTCCAGAATCGCCATCTGTGACCCTCTCCGGGATTTCTGAAGCTTGTGTGGAGCCATGGGCCAGGCTGATGAATAGGCCAGGCCTCACTGGTGTGGATCTGATGTTTCACCAGGCCCGTACATCCAATGTCCTCGGAAGACAAGGAGAAGATCTCCAAATGCTGGTCAATTAGTTTGTGTAAGGCCGCCTGCTTGGCCTCCTCCAAATCAGCATCACTCCTGTTTTCCATCTCACAAATGGGATCGGGCAAATTACGACTGTACATTAGAGACTCCCGCTGTATTCTATCTGGCAAGAAGTTTTCGTCCCTCACCTCTGCGACCTGACTAACTGGGGTGCAAGTCTGCTACCTTTGTGCACCATCTGATAGTGTGTGGTTCTGTGCTTAGGTTAATTACCCTGATGGTCACAACAGGCCCATCAGTATTTACAAGGGTACAGCCCACAAGTAAACTCAGATTGGTTGCCCTGCCAGATGCGTGACCAGACCACAGGGTTCCTGCCAGGTTGAGTGAGCCCGCCAACATGCCGGGACTATCGCCTCAGCACTCAGAGGAATAGTCATGGGATAGGGAGCCTCAAGCTCCGCATTCTCGTCAGCGATAACACCCCCTAATGGCAACTCTTCCACATCCACCTGCATGGCACCTTGGCCCAGATCAATCCACCACCCAAACCTCGACTCTCTTGAACCCAACTGAAGGGTTACGAAACCACGCCCAATGATGGGAGATGTTGCCCCAGACTATGATTTTGCAGACAGCAGATATGATCCCAACCGTCTGTTCTCAAATCAAGGACCACAAGGCTGATGATCGTGGCACTTGCTCCTGTGTCCACTATGGCGTTTAACCCAAAGCCGACAATTTTGCACCCAATCGTCAAACTACCAGTGTCAATTTGGCCCCAATAATCGACCTGTCATGATGATGAAGGCTCTTTTCCATCTGCCACTGCCGAACACAGTCCTGCATGCTCTCACTAGTTTCCCTGGGCCTGGAGGTGGGGGGTGTTGGGGGCTAGCAATCTGGTCTGATCGGGGTGAAATTTGTTGTTCAAGGTATTGGCGTCTATCCCTGCGCAGGGATCTAAAGGATGGAAACAGGTGACCCACTTGTCCACAATTATAACACCTTACCTGGAAACAGGTTACCTGCCATGATCGGTAACCTGGTACCAGGTAAGGTGCTACCAGGTAGAACACCTTACCTGCCGTGATACGCCTACAGCAGCCTGGTGAGAGAAAGCTTTCGAGGGCAACTAAGACATATAGCACCTCACCTCCGGTCTTCCAAGTTTCCCCCCCCCCCTAATGTTCCAAGTTGGGGTATTTATCATTGGCCTGCCATGTGTAATCATTGGAGCCACCTGCTTTGGTCCAGACCTCACCAACCAGCGGTGCACCATGTCCCGAACCATCCCCTCCAAGTCTGCTCATGTCTCAAAACTGGCCCTTACTCCAGACCGGCTAGTGTTTACAGGGTCCACTTATCTGTCTGCTATGTCATGGTGCTTGGACCCTCGTGCCAGCAGCTTCGATGCTTCACATTGGGTGGCAGCACCGGCTGCCTTTTTCAAGGTCTCCGGGCACCACGCAGACACCAGAGCCTTCGTGTCCACTGTCCATTCCTGAGAGAGCCTGGAGGAAGTGATCAATAGCTAGGCTTTCCTTGGAAGACGCTGCCATGTTTGCATGCGCAATCCCCACCTTGCGGTGAATATCATAGGCTAATTACCCTTGCCGAAGGAGAGGGTAATGTGTTTGGGTTCGTTTGTTTGTCTGTCTGTCGGTCTGATTGTCCGCACAGAACATTCGTGTTTTTCTCCGCACCGCTTGATGGATTGAGACGAAATTTTCACCATAGGTGCACATACTCATGCAGAATGTTTTAATGATAATTCTGACATCATAGGTCACAGAGTGTGTCAGCCATGTTGGAAAAATGGAAAAAGATTGGACCTCTGTATCTCTACAACTGCACCAAGGAAAAAATTCAAACTTGGACACGGCAAGTACTCATGGGGAATGTGATTTTTTTTTGATGAGGTCATCGGTGCTTTCTTTATGATGTCATAATTGCAGATGTATAACGCTATATCTGATCAGTATGAAAAATTTTGAAGGTCATCTCAGCCAAAAAATGTCTATAGAAAAAAAAAATTATGACATCATCAGTCACGTGATTCGGCAGCCATATTGTAAAAAAAGTAAAAATAAAAACAAAAACCTTCAAAAATCTTCTGAAGAGATTGAGTGGAAATTTTACCCATGTGATTGCCTATACAAAAGGTTCACACATATTATGTCATAGGTCACATGGCTTGGCAGCCACATTGGATTTGCCCAAAAACCCATAATAAAATCTTCTCCAGAATAGCTGGAGAGATCGAGGGGAAACTTCACACAAAAGTTCCCCAAGCCTTGAGTGTACAAGTTTGTTAAGGAATAATTGATAGGCCACAGGGTTTGGCAGCCATATTGGATTGAAGAAAAATATTAAATGTTTTCTCGAGAACCCCTTAATAAAGCTTCAAAGCAGGGTGCTTCAAAGCAGGGTGCCTTGGTACCTGGTCATCACTGCCGGCAGTTATAAAGTGGCAGTTCTTCGCCAGGTAATGGAGATCTCCATTATTTAAGACATATATGCAAATACACATGAAACCTAACGTGTCCGTCAAGAACATATATGTGTGTATATATATATATATATATATATATATATATATATATATATATATATATATATATATATATATATATATATATATATATATATATATATATATATATTGTCGTGATCCTGCTGTTTAATATCTTCCAGCACGGAATGCTGACGTTATTGTCCGAGCTTCAAGCAGTCCATGTGTGGACAAAGAGAACAACAAAACACACTACTGTATTTCAAATCGGCCTCTAGGGGTAGGCATGATATTTTATTGGCTCGATCTCAAAAACAGCTGGTAACAGAATTGAATACACAGCAAAAAAAACCCTGCCAGAAGTCTTGGCAACAACAGAGTTCCAAAAACAAGTTGTACAACTCACAGCTCAGCTCAACGATAGCCGGGAATAACAATAACACTCATCCGGATTTAACTCAATCCGTTAGACGGAGCTATCAATGAACAGCGCGACAGTGCTGTCGAGAGTCTTAAAAATCACTTGAAAATCGCTTTTAAAACAGGCGATTTTCGAGCGCTCGATCTATTTTCCCACTCGGGATCTTAGAGCCACGTCTGTTGCCAGCAATGGCGCCCCCAGCTCTGGCGCGGCCCATCCACCACGTGCCGACTAGCCCACCATCCCTGGGAGCCTGAAAAAGGTCACGTGACGTCGTGGGCGGGACACTAAATTTGGTGAGAACATGGTTTTTCTCACAGTCCTCCCCACCTAAAGTAAAACCCGTTGGATAGACGGCGTTTTGAAACCAGTTATTGTATTAGTTGAAAATCACAGGGCAATATGATGGTGGTGATCATTAACATTTTTGTACAATAAACAGTATTCATCCACAACACATTATTAAACACATGACACCACATTAATATCTACCCCACCATATTTACCCATCGCCCGCACCACAATAGAGAGAAAAAGGGAACTAAATTTAACTTTGGTGCTCTCTGTCTACTAGATGGCGACTAAGGAGGTCAGCTAGTCTGTTCTCCACTCCTTTCACGTGTTTGACTTTGAGGTCGTATTCTGAGAGGAGAAGCGCCCAGCGCAGAATACACTGGTTGGAGATTTTGGCTTGGCTGAGCCAACCGAGCGGGTGGTGGTCGCTGTAGATGGTGATGGACCCATGGCCAAGGTAGACAGCGAATACCTGGATTGCCGCCATGATAGCGAGGAGCTCCTTCTCCACGGTACTGTAGTTCCGCTCCCTGGGCCCCTCCGACATGACCCGAGGAAATATTGTCATGGGCCAATTGCATGACTGACTGACGATGCCTCCCCGGTACGACAACTCGGTGTCGTACCTTCCACGTCTGGGTGGAGGACATGTTCTTGGGGGAATATTTATGCATCAGCACACCTGCACCATTCACATAGTAGCCTGTTCGTCCAGGCTTGGAGTCTTTTCCCATTTCCCAGAGGGTGGCAAGGGTGGGATCAAAGTGCTGATCCTCGACTAGACTGGTTACCGCAGACAATGCAGGAGTGACCTCAGGCACAGAACTAGGGTTGCTATCCGCCTCGTAGGACTGATCCCCCTCACCAGATTCACCGACCGGCGAACAAGTAGCTGGGTCCCCGTGTCAGACGGGAACGGTCCCTGATGAGCCCGGCTGCTGAGGTTGGCCTGACTGGAGGCTCGGGTGGACTTCAGTCGAAGCAACATCATCATCGGAGGCTGGAGTTGAGGCGCGAGGCTCCTCGAGCCAGAGTGAAGATATGTCTGACTCCGCCACTCTCTCCGCCTGTTTGCTCTGGGATCTAGTGACCACCCCACAGGTCAGTGTCAATAACTCCTCCCTGGCTATTGCATCATTGCCAATCAGCAAGGATACCCCCAGTACCGGATAGTAGGGTACCACCACACAGGTCATCGGACCCGTAAAAATGTCACTCCGGACCTTGACGAGAGCAAGGGGATACCAGCCAGGAACCTGGTTAATGCCCCGAAGGACGATATACTCGCCAGTATAATGCATCTGAGAGGCCAGAACTACCCCCACCCGGAGAACACACAGCGTCGCCCCAGTATCCCGAAGGTATTGGGCCTTAAACTTCAACACCGAATCAGGGCCACCCACTAAGGCTGTCCCTGAATAATCCTGATGCAGAGGATGAATGGTATCAGCCTCAGTGGCAGTGACCTCTGTCACCGATGCCACCGTCATGCACGAGGGCCCAGTTGATGACCTCCACTGACCTCCCTCCGATGTAACCACCGGGTTGCCTCGATAGGCCGGACTTGCTGAGTTAGAGAAACAGCGGTCTCCACCGTGCCCCACGCGTTTTCAGAAATCGCATCAGGGCCATGCCCTGGTCTGCAGCTCGTGACCGCCACCAGTGAAGGGCATCGAGGAACCCTTCCCCTCGCTCCAGCCGCCGGCCAGACGGGGGGCGGTCTTGATCCCAGAATCCTCCGTCTTACGACGCGACTGCGTGGCTTGCAACATTTTGCACCCCAAAACATGTTTATCAATAAGTTTGACGCAGTCTGACAAGGAAACAGTGTCTCGATCGAAAAGAAACAACGCTAAGTCTGGCGGAAGCTGTTGATCGATTCGGTAACGCACCAGGAGTTCCGCAACCGCTTGAGGTAACTCAACGCTGCTCCCCTCGAACCATCTCTGCAGCTGTTCCAACAAGACCTGCAAATATTCCTCGTAGGTTTGACTGGACTGACGAGTCCAACTGAAAAAAATTACGCCGATAAATACACGGAGACACCGCATAGGCGTTCAAAATCTCGGCCTTCAACTTCTGGCATTTGTTTACGTCCTCGGTTGCCATCCTCGAATATACCTCCTTTGCCTTTTCAGAAAGATGGCTAACAAGATGGCCGACCCACAAGCTCTCACCAATGCCACCGGAAGTCAACAACTTCTCCGCCATTTCCAGACACGTTTCTGGCCTCGTGTCTCCCGTCCAGTCCGGCAAACGAACATGAACAATTTCCGGGACTGGTGCAGCAGACACATCTGCCCGCTGTCGTTCAATCAACATTCGCCACTCATACTCTGACGCGTTCAGCCTCTGCCGCTGCTCTTTCAGCTATCACTGCGTCATACTCCCTGAGTCGCTCAGCCTCTACTGCTGTTCTTTCAGCTATCACTGCATCATGCTCCCTGAGTCGCTCAGCCTCTGCCCTGAGTCGCTCAGCCTCTGCCCTGTCATCCTCCCTGTTATACATGTCGAGTTGTTGAACCGGGGTCAGCCCGGACAAGAAGGTCGAACGCATGCATTTAGTCATGATGGGATCGCTCCCTAACATATCGGGTTCAGTGACCGGGTCAAAGCTGATTGCGTCGCTCACATCGACACCCACGTGACTGTCAACATGATCAGGTTGATCTCTCACGTCTCCAGCCGACATGGTTTGGCTACTTGTTATCATACGACAAGGGCACAAAACACTAAGTACAAAAGGAGCCTGGGTCGAAATATTTCAGCAATATCTTTCACCACATGGGACGGGGCAATTCACAGGGAAGGCAAACAATATTGGGGTGATACACGTAATTTGCACACATCGCCCTGTTGGGGAAATACGACACGAAATACCCAATATCACCACTGCACATCAAATTGCCAATAAGAAAAAGCAACGTATAAATAACTCACGTTTTCTTTTTTGTTTTTTTTTGTTATTGTTGGCCGATGACTGGCGTAAACACAAGATAGCATCCTATGGTGAGAAAATCCCTCCAAGATGGCGTCTGCTGGTGAGAAGGTTCCTCCAAGATGGTGTCTGCTGGTGAGAAGGTTCCTCCAAGATGGTGTTTGCTGGTGAGGGAACGATGATCAGATGAAGGAAGATGGCGGCCCACTGTGGAATTTCTGTCTCAGTTCGAATGTCTCTTACTTGAACGATCCCGGACGAGGCCCCATTTGTCGTGATCCCGCTGTTAAATATCTTCCAGCACGGAATACTGACGTTATTGTCCGAGCTTCAAGCAGTCCACGTGTGGACAAAGAGAACAACAAAACACACCACTGTGCTTCAAATCTGCCTCTAAGGGTAGGCACGATATTTTATTGGCTCGATCTCAAAAATAGCTGGTAACAGAATTGAATACACAGCACAAAAAAACCTGCCAGAACTCTTGGCGACAATAGAGTTCCAAAAACAGGTTGTACAACTCACAGCTCCACTCAACGACAGCCGGGAATAACGACCATGCTCGTCCGGATTTAACTCAATCCTTTAGACGGAGCTATCAACGATCAGCACGACAGTGCTGTCGAGAGTCTTAAAAATCACTTGAAAATCGCTTTGAAAACATGCGATTTGGAGCGCTCGATCCATTTTCCCACTTGCGATCTTAGAGCCACGTCTGTTGCCTGCAATGGCGCCCCCAGCTCTGACATGGCCCACCCACCACATGCCGACTGGCCCACCAATCCCTGGGAGAGCCGGAAAAAGGTCACGTGACGTCGTGGGCGGGACACTAAATTTGGTGAGAACATGGTTTTTCTCACAATAT
>BROF01005590.1:54561-65844 GCA_024346535.1 Eptatretus burgeri | reverse complement strand
TATATATATATATACATATACATATATGTTTGTATATCATACTCGAGCATTTTTGCGTATAAAATGTGATATCTCATGCAATGTTACTTCCAATAAACTTGTCCCATGTTTGCCCAACATTAAACAGACATATCAAACGTCATGTATGGCCTCGAGATTGGAATTTGGACTTCTTCTGGTACCCAATGCATGCCCTCAGTTTCAATAAATTCTCAGGAAAGGAAAACTCTAAGAAACAGCAAAAAGCAACTTCAAAATCCCGATATGTAGCAGGCCTCACCGCGCAGCCATCAGCGATTACTGTCACATCGTGGCCGGTATTGTGGCCAATTTCTTCATCATTGCTGGTGAGAAAACGTAGTCCTCTTGGTGCCAAAACCTTGCCTGACCGAGCACGCTGTCCCCATGCCAATGACCGGTGGCAACGATACATGATCCTCTGGCGTGCAGTGGCGCTGAGCAGCCGCATGAATGTCATCTGTACACTCGAAATGGGTTGTCCATCAGCGTCCACATAATTAAGCTGGGGAGGGTGGGAGGAAATAAAGGGCAGAAGTTTGATCCGATTGAAGGAGGAGAGGGACTGCTGTTACATGAAAGCAGTGTTCAGGTTTTGCCACATCCATATCTCATCGATGCAACAAGATGCTCAAAGCTTTTCAAATGGAATTTACAACACCTGCAGAGGAAGCACTCAGGGTATTTCAAGCAGAGAATGTTGTTTTTGTTGAAGTACAGGCATGCCTCCTATAATGCTGCCTCTTAGAACACTATTTCATAATAGCGATAATTTTCCTGGAGGAAATTTTTTACTACAAAACAAGAAACAGTTGATTGAAACACATAAAACGGTTCAAAAGTTACACACACACACACACACACACACGCACACGCACACGAGTTGTGCGCTCAACCAATGACGACCTCATATACTGGTTGCCACTGCACCAACGAGAATATGCCACCAGTTTTGAATGCTTGCTACATAATCGCGTTTTCTCTGTCCTGGTAAGTCTCCTTTTGCCTCGTTTTTGTGAGTTTTTACAAGCATTTTAATTAACCCATAATGTCTGAAAAAAGTCCCTTGAGTAATAACTCTGGTAATATGGCCAAAAATTTCACGAAAAGCATCATTGTGGATGTAAAAATGCAGGTGATAAGGTGTGTAGATGTGGCTGAACATCAGGTTGGTATCGGTCGGAGCTTAGGTCATTAGAACCTGAACATCAACCATTAGAACCATTGTCACCCCACCGTGGATGCCTTCATTCTTCAAGGAGGATGAGCCACAGCCTGACCTATCCTTCTGGGAGTAGCTCTTATGCAAGCACTGACCGAATGCAAGCACTGGTAACTCATTGTATTTTTTTAATGTCATGACCTATCATTAAGATTATTGTTTTTATTTTATATTATGCTTTTATATATTCATCATGCGTACAGTATCATTATTAGTGCTATTACCAATACCCTGATGAGCCCAATGAAGCGGTCATATATTGTTCATATTTAAGAAATAGCACTGTTGGGAATGCATCTCCACTGGAACCATGATATTATGACTCCTTGGAGTGCTGTTTCTTCTGTTCGAAGAGGATGGAACACAATAACAGTGCTGTAAGAGGTCTGAATGTACATACAACTGCATCACCATCTTGTTCTTCACAAGTCAGTCAAGATGCAAAGCGAGATTCTTTTGCTGAATAAACTGGAAAGTTCAGAGAAAATCTTACCCCGTGCAGTCTTGAGAAAATAGGACATGGGCAGGGTTTGCGAGTAGTAAATTTGTTTGGTCGAGATTATATAAAATGCCATAATATTTTGTCCAAGTACTAATGAACAAAAGGGCTTTGGAAGTGACAAAAAGGCGATTTGTGTTTTACAGTGTTCACGCATTGTCTGCACTTCAATTGAAACAAGAAAAAGAGCAATCAAAAGATTGCAAAGTCTCACCAGGACTTCTTTTGTGTGGTGCTTGTGTACTGTTGTGTTACGTAATTAATAAGAGACATAATTATAACTGCTGGCAGTGATGACCGGGTACCAAGACGTCCCGCTTTGATCGGACACCTGACCCTGACCCATGACATTTATCATCATTCAATTGAATTTAGAATTTGATTTAAATAAATTCAACTCTAATCAAATGGAAGACCAAATCGGTACAGCCCTGCATTGGAGTCATCAGAAGGAACCCAAACAAGCAAAAAGCAAAGATGAAGTCATCAGGAGGAACTTGGATAGGATTCACATTTCAGCTGCGACTCCTCTTCCCTCAAACCTATCCAGGCACAGCCAAGTGAGCCTCATTTAAAAAAAACCCCAAAAGAACCCAGATAAAAAAAAAAAAACTGGCTGCCAGACCATGCATCTGATCAGGTTGAAGATTTAAACATAAATTCCACATCAATACGAGATCATAATTGTGAAGCAGTTCAAGAGAATTTTTTTTTTAAGATTTTCGTTCAATCCAACATGGCTGCCAGACCATGTGACCGATCAATTATTCGTAAACACCCTGCCATCCCCAAGGCTTGAAGAACATGTGTGTGAAGCTTCCCCGAGATCTTCCAGCCGTTCTGGAGAAGGGGATTTTAAAAGGTTTTAGGGTAAATCCAATATGGCTGCCAAACCATGTGACCTATGACATCATAGGTGGGAATGTTTTGTTCTTCATGGATAAGCGGTCATAGCTGTAAAGTTTTGCCTTGATTTCTTCAGCCGTTTGAGATTTTTGAAGTTAAAAAAAAAAAAGGTTGCCGAACTCCGTCACCGATGATGTCGTCAATTTTTTTTTTCCCGACCATTTTATCCCAAGATGACACTCAAAATTATTTATACTAATAGTACGTTGCGTTCTACGTTTGCAATTATGACATCATAATGAAGGCACCTATGACACCATAAACAAATCAAACTTATTCCCCATGCGGAGTACTTGCCATGTGCCAAGTTTCAATTATTTCCTTGGTGCGGTTTCGGAGATACAGAGGTCCAAAGTTTTTCCTTTTTCCAACATGGCTGCCACCGCACGTGACCAATGATGTCATAATTATCATTAAAACGTTCTACACGAGGAGTCGCTCCTCTGGTGAAAATTTGGTCAATCTGACTAACGGTTGCAGAGAAAAACTGAACTCACATTCTGTACGGACAAAGACAGACAGACAGACAGACCCAAATGCAATACTCTCTCCTCTGGTGAGGGTAATAAAATGAAGAATTTAAAGGTTGCAGACAGAAAAAAAATTTTTTGGAAGTTTACCGCCGATGATGCAGTGTCTTTTACACCACCTTATTTAACATGTTGCATTAATTCTTCGTGCCTGTTATTTGTGTCCTTTATGACGTCCTTAAAAATAGTAAGTTTCCTGTTTGGAATGATTTTCAATTTTGCTTGACTGCCAGATAGGCAGAGTAAAAATATTATCGCAATCCTATCTGCGAATGTGTGATCAGGATGAATTCAGAGCCAAAGTACTGCAAAACGAGTCTCGTTTTCCGATTCACGTTCCAAGTCGTGTTCAAAATCTAACATTCAATTGAAATGAAGTTGTTCCTCGATCATAAAATGATGCCTACAGACAGACAGACAGAACCAACTGCTTAACCCCACTTATCACTGGGTAAATAGCCTGGTGTTGGCTTAGTGGTTCGGGTGGCGGCTTGGGATCCTAGGGTCCTGAGTTCAAGCCCCGTTGGGCCGCTGAATTAATACACCAGGAGGTTGACTCAGCCTGTCATCCTTCCGAGGTCGGCAAAATGAGTACCAGTGCACTGGTGAGGGGGACACTGCATCAGCGGCATAGCCGCATCCCAACCAATGATGTAACCAGCAGCCACAGGCTGCACTCGATAGAGAGAGAGACTGGGTAAATATTGCATTTACCTTTAGCAACATGCATGAAGGCATTTTTCTGCCATGAGTTGAAGCACATCATCATGACACCTTTTCCTTATATTTCTCCAGCAACAATCATTTTCGTTGTGTGTATGTAATACCTCTCCAGACTTGGACACTTTACCAAAATTCTTGTCCACTAAAAGCAAACCCATGCCTGTTAACATAGATAATCCTGCATTTTAAAATCATCACCAAATTAACCCTGGATCAAATTCCTTGACTCATGAGCAATTGGATGCCTGGTAATTCAGATCCTGATATACCATACTTTGTCACAGAGCGTCGGTGCTGTCGGAGCAGTTTCTTGGCAAAGGCTCATACTGGGTGGTTTGCTATTCCCTTCTTCGCAGTAATTTGGGCAGGAATTTTGAATTTGGCCATGGTGCCGGCTATCGCTGCCCACTCTTCACAAAGGACACCGTGGGATCTTTAACGTTTTAGAAATGATTAACAGTTCAACTGAGATCTCATTGAGAAAGTTTTGTGTTTTCATCGTATTAAATTTAAAGAATTCATAATGAAAGTTCAAATGAGTTATCAGTGGGGAAAGATGTTTTTTTCTCTCCACTTATAATGTGAAAAGCTACCCCAGCCTAAATTAAATAAAAAATAAACTCTGAATAACAAAAATTCAAACAACGTTACATCATGAGAGGTACTGACCATGTTTCCAGTTTTGAACTCACTAAACCAGCTTCCCGGGGTCTCTCCACTCCATGCACTCAGCTTGGCCTAGGAAAGGAAGGAGAAAAGCCAAACTGAGGACAAAGTCTCATGAAAAGCTGGGAATAATATCATCAAAGGAATGGAGGCAGGGGTGTGATGCAGATCAACAATCATAACTCTAAAGTATGATAGATTGCTACCAAACCATGTTGTTTATGTCATTGAAGTGAACAAATATTCTACAATGTTGAAAGTGTTTAATGGAATGAACTCGGAGATATTTTTGTTCACAAATTACAAATAAAGATAGCTTAATAGCATGGAGAGAATGCAAAAATGAGAGACATAGAAAATGGAACAAAGCAAAAAAAGGTATTTTAGCGAGAATGGTCAATGTGTGTAACGATCTGTTCGATATTGATGTGTGAAAGAACGTCCCTTCCAAAGCAATTAGAAAGGGCGAAGAAGATCGAAAGAGAGATGGTGGAGTTGTATCGGCAGGTAAGAAACAGACGACCGAGTCATGTGGGCAGGTAAGAAACTGATGGCCGAGTCATGTGGGCAGGGAAGAAACAGACGACCGAGTCATGTCGGCAGGGAAGAAACAGATGGCCGAGTCATGTCGGCAGGTATGAAACAGACGACCGAGTCATGTGGGCAGGGAAGTAACAATTGGCCGAGTCATGTCGGCAGGTAAGAAACAGATGGCTGAGTCATGTCGGCAGGTAAGAAACAGATGGCCGAGTCATGTGTGCAGGTAAGAAACAAATGGCCAAGTCATGGAGAGAGGAAAGAAACAGACGTCTGAGTCATGAAGGCAGTTAAGAAACTGACGGCCGAGTCATGTAGGCAGTTAAGAAACTGATGGCTGAGTCATGTAGACAGGTAAGAAACAGAAGGCTGAGTCATGTAGACAGGTAAGAAACTGATGGCCGAGTCATGTGGGCAGGGAAGAAACAGACATCTGAGTCATGAAGGCAGTTAAGAAACAGATGGCTGAGTCATGTGGGCAGGTGAGAAAGAGACGGCTGAGTCATGTCGGCAGGTTGGAAACATATGGTAAAGTCATGTAAACAGGTAAGAAACAGACGTCTGAGTCATGTGGGCAGGTAAGAAACAGACGTCTGAGTCATGTGGGCAGGTAAGAAACTGATGGCCGAGTCATGTGGGCAGGGAAGAAACAGATGGCTGAGTCATGTAGGCAGCTAAGAAACAGATGTCTGAGTCATGTCGGCAGGTATGAAACAGACGACCGAGTCATGTGGGCAGGGAAGAAACAGATGGCTGAGTCATGTCGGCAGGTTTGAAACAGACGACCGAGTCATGTGGGCAGGGAAGAAACAGATGGCCGCGTCATGTAGGCAGGTAAGAAACAGATGGCTGAGTCATGTCGGCAGGTAAGAAACAGACGACCGAGTCATGTCGGCAGGTATGAAACAGACGACCGAGTCATGTGGGCAGGGAAGAAACAATTGGCCGAGTCATGTCAGCAGGTAAGAAACAGATGGCTGAGTCATGTGAGCAGGGAAGAAACAGATGGCCGAGTCATGTAGGCAGGTAGGAAATAGATGGCCGAGTCAAGTAGACAGGGAAGAAACAGACATCTGCGTCATGAAGGCAGGAAAGAAACAGATGTCTGAGTCATGTAGACAGGTAAGAAATAGACGTCTGAGTCATGTAGACAGGTAAGAAACAGACGTCTGAGTCATGAAAGCAGTTAAGAAACTGATGGCCGAGTCATGTGGGCAGGGAAGAAACAGACGGCTGAGCAATGAAGGCAGGGAAGAAACAGGCGACCCGAGTCATGTCGGCAGGTAATAAACTGATGGCCGAGTCATGTAGACAGGTAAGAAACACGTTTGAGTCATGAAGGCAGGTAAGAAACTGATAGCCGAGTCATATAGGCAGGTGAGAAACAGACATCTGAGTCATGAAGGCAGTTAAGAAAGAGACGGCCGAGTCATGTGGGCAGGGAAGAAACAGACGGCCGAGTGATGTCGGCAGGTAAGAGTATAGTACAATGTCTCAGTGAAGACGATACTGTCAGTCTGTGTCAAAGGCCAGGCTAAAAATGGATTTCATCTTTTGCAAGCGAGAATGAAGAATTCAAAAGTGTATTTTCTCTAATTGTGTGAATTTGGAGGCTGAGCCTTTCCAATGATGCTTGCGCTTTTCCTGTCACCTTTTATTCTGAGCTTGTATATATTCAGTGCATCACAAGTTGGGCAGAGACATTAGGAGATATCAATGTACTTACACAGCAATTACATGGACAGCAGTTAAAAAAAATGCACAAGTCAATACAGTTTGTGTGATGAGAACCCATTGCTCATATGGGATTGCCCAATGGGTGTACCCACATCTTGTAACATTATGATGTCATAGTTATTGATGATTATGCAAAAAGTTATAACATAAATGGCTACTTACAACAGTCGGTGATATACCTTGCACCTCTTAACAATGAGTATTTTTTTTTCATAACTGCATCAGTCATGTAAGATGCTTGAAATAGAGCGTCGGTGTTGCCAAAGCAGTTTCTATGGCTAAGGGTAATATCCTGGTCGGGTCACCACTCCGACACAGGAAGTCAGGGCAGGAATTTGTAATTTGTACATGGTGCTGGCGATAGCTCACCAACTCTTTGCAAAGGTCCTCATGTGATCTTTAACATCCACCAACTCGTGCCAATGGACGGAACAACCTATTTAACATCCATCCAAGGGACAGCACACATATTGATGAATCACCCTGCCTGTGAAACAACGGGATGAGTCGGGATTCGAACCCAGGCTCAACAGCTTAGAGCGAGCATACGTACCTCTCGGCTGTCCTGCCACGATGTGGCAATTCATTGCTTTGTAACCACTGAAAACATTTTTTACTCATTTTAACCCTCTAATTTATTTTGCCTTCTTAACTCTGAGATGTCCCCATGGAGAACTGAGCTGCAGTATCGCCAAGGAACATTGTAGAGCACTCGCCAAGTGAGTTAAGCATTCAAGCAAGCACGCCAACGTAACGGTTCAAGAAACTTTAAAAAATAAAATGTTTAATTCTTTATATGTATCTATCGATGCCGAAATGAAGGGTTGTGTCATGAAAGCAGATCACACAAAAAGGGGAAACGTCGTGTAAAATAAACTTGCACATTTTCAATGGGTGAGCCACCGCCCGAGGCACGGCATGGCAATGCGGGGCCAAACGCAGGCGAGTAGCGCCTGAACTAAACTTCAGGTCGAACTTTGTTCAAGTCGATCAATGTATTCAGTGACAGTGTGAATACTTTTTCTGTGTATCGCCATGGCATGGAAGCGAAAAACCAAGCATCTGCAGAGTGCACGCCAAATGGCTGAAGCACACTCAAACAAGCACTCCAATCGCATCAAATAAGGTATAAAATCGCTCCAAGCTCCTAATTTGAAAATTACAGCGCTTACAAAAGCGATGTATACAGTGATTCATAGATACGTAGATCAGGCATTCGATGATGTGAGTGAGTGAAAGAAAAAAAATTTGAGAAACTGTTGCAACGTGTTCCATGTCAAAGCATTGTTGAGCAGGCAAAAATAAATTGCAAATCAAGCCCTCTGTGAGGGAGAACAAGGTGACCGAGGATGACGCCTTGAAAAAGTATAATTAAATAAGACCGTTAATTATCTTCAAAATGGGTGTTTAAATGAACCCAAACAACCAATTTTCATTTCTGCACTCCCTTGGACCTTGAAGTTCTCTTGGCATGCATGCAAAGTTTGGGGACACCAGTTTTCATGGTTTTGGAGTTATGGAGGACACACTGACACACGCGTGCACGCATGCAAATACCGGCGGACATGTCTCCTTTTAGTAATATATGTCTGAAGGTGAAAGCTATCACGAGCCCTACCTCACACAGCCTGATGAGATTTTTTGCACCAAATCAAGTCCTTCGAAGCTGCTGGTTGGATATTAGTCTGTGCAATATCTCTGTCTAACGGGACTCGTTAGTCCTGTGTTACACAATAGTCGCCTGTGCCCTCACAATAGCTGGCACCATGAGGTAGGCCCAAGCCAATATAGTGTCTTGTGAAGTGGAAAAGTAATGCTGCCAGATACCATTGCAGTGTCACATATGTTACCAAACCAAGAGAACATTCAACGACACACACTCGAACCAACTACCGTATGTGATGAAGCCTTAGCAACATATAAATTGAGTGAGTGATCTACAAATGAGACAATGGACATGATGTTTGTGGAAGGCATGAGGGTGAGGGGTAGGAAGGTGGTAATTCTTCCACAAGTCTTGAATTATGCTGATGAAAGGGAGTAGCTGCAGCCTCGGTGTAGTTTGGACTTGTGACATAGTCATGTGTGAACGAGGGCATTTCCATGTATTGCATTAAATATCCTTAGTTACTTTTTTTCCTTTTTTCCAGTGAAAAATTAAGAAATCCATTGTTTAAAAGCCACACCATGCTCACTCTCTGGTGCTCAAGCCATGTTACTGTGCGTTTTTATGTTGCCAGCTCACCCCACGTGACCTCTTGTCTGGGTATATGCAGACCTCTCCCCCAGCAGTCTGGTTGCAGAACACCTTGAAAGCATCCTTGTAGCTGCCCTGGTTTGGATCGATATAATATTTACCTGAATGTGAATAGAAGTGGGCAAAAAGGAGGAGTTAAAGGAAACGTCGAAGATTAACACGAGCGGTAGCTCTGGTTTTAAACTGAAAAATCACAATTAAATATTTTGTGGTTTATTCTGTTTTGACAAAATGCAAGTGATATTGAAAATGATCTACAAAGGCTTTAAAACAAAGATAAAGATAAATATTATAATCCTCCATCATTCTCCCCTTTTATAAGCTGTGAAGATAAAATCGTTTTGCTGTCTTGCAGAGTGACTATATATGTATATATTGTTACAGATTTCAGAATCCGGTCTGATGAATGCATCCACACATCCAGGTCCTCAGACAGTTATTTCCTTAAATGCATGTTCAGATTATCCCCATCCCCATGTCTAATGGGATCTTCAATGTGATGCGTTGAGAAGGGTAAAGGATAGATCCCCTCTCTTATGGGAAGCTTTTTTCTTTACGACAGACACGTTTACACACATTTCTTTGACGAGCTCTGAAGCCCGCCCTCATTTTTCCTCAGCAGCATTCTTTCGTGAGCTCCGATGCCCGCCTTTTTTGAGAGCGCACGGGTCGTCATGGTAACTGTTCCCCAGTGGGGTGGGGTGAGCTTGGGGCGGACGGCACCCCATAGAGATGCCCCGAAGAGATAAAAAGACGTTCTGTGAGGAGAGACGTGGGGAGAGGAAAAGGCGAAAGAGGGAAGTTCTGAAGCGAGAGAGACGTTCTGTGAGGAGATACGTTTTGAGAGTGGGGAAAAAGCGAAAGCGATATGTTCTGAAGAGAAAGCGATACGTTCTGAAGAAGAAAGAGATACGTTCTGAGATAATAAAAAAGCGTGAGTGAAAGAGGTACGAGAGAGAAGCAAGCAAGAAGCGGGTGTAGGCGCGCAAAAGAGGAGAAGGAAGCGCGCGTGTGGGTGTCTGGCCAGCGCCAACAATGAGATGGTTCGTGCTGCCCAGAGCTTCGGCAAGCGAGCGTGTGGACTGGCGTTCAAGGCTGCCCCACGAGAGGTTGTACGACAAAGCTGGGTGCTGGTGACGGACGTGACACGCACGCACACATTTCAGAACGTTTTTGCTTCACGGACGACTTTCTGGTGAGCGAGACAATTTTCTCCCCTTGAATTATCCGTTGGGTTGGAACGATCCATTTCAACCTGTCCGTGTTTGTCCTTTCCTTCATTGGTCTAGCATTGTTCGAACCGAGATAGACTGGGAGGTAATAACCACAGATTTGACCAAAAAATCGTCGGCACACACCAGCGGTTAAAACGCTCGGCCGCCCTAATTAAAATCTAATCAGATAATATCGGTGCTTTTCCGAGGGCGCGCTCCCCACTCAGGTAACCACGTGACCTCAAGTTAAATGGAATAATTAGATGGCGGACACTGGAACTCATGGTTGACTGGGTGGTGTTCATGGTTTTAAAACAACCCACCGTACCACAATGTTAATTGTGAGCGGTGGCCCCAGGTCCGACTCTACCGACGACAACCGGGGATTAATCCCCCTGAGTGACAAGCTAGTGTCTCGGTATCCAGCATTGCAACAATATATATCAACTAGAATCTGACAAAGAGGAAGTGGGATGACAACAGGAAGTGGGAAACAAGGGGCTGAACGAACATGAGGAGGAGAGTAAGGAGGGATGAAATGTTGTCGTCGTTCATATGCAGCTTATGGCTATGGGTTAGCATCAGTTCTTGCAGGCAGTGCCGCTGATGAGTTGACATTGACGTTGTTCGACCCGGATAGGCAAACAGAGTTGGCATAGCTGCGTTTAATCCCCAAAGTTACATCATCACATGTTACCACCCCCAAAGTGAAAAATGTGTTGTGGGTGGGGAATGAAGATCAAAGACCAAAAAACAAATATACCACTCATTATTTCACATAATGTATTCAAAAATAAATTCACTGTTGAAATGTGAATTGTACCCTTGATGGAGTCAGTAGCCCTTTAAATGTTCCAAAAACTCTGAGGATTACCATACACTAGCACTGAAGAATAGCCACGCGATGTAAAATGGGAGTTCAAGTTCTCAACTCTCCCACCCCCCCCACCCCCCACCCACCTCGTGCTCCCAAA
>BROF01005590.1:32573-43437 GCA_024346535.1 Eptatretus burgeri | reverse complement strand
CCTTGACCTTCAAAATTTTATGCGCTGAAAGGGACCTCTATAGGCCTCTGATATGCGAAGTTACAAAAATTTCCAATGATAACTGTGCTCTGCAGAATTTTTTATATGTGATTACAGACAAAAAAAAAGAAAAAGAAAAAAAAACATACAAGCTGACTAACATATCTTGCAAAAACTTCGTTTTGGCAAGATAAAAATAAAAAATAAAAAAACATACAAGCTGACTAACATATCTTGCAAAAACTTCGTTTTGGCAAGATAAAAACAACTTCCGATATTTCGTCACGTGCCTTGATTCAGCCAATAGCGAGACCCGTCATAGTGTATTTACGTATTTACGATATATAGTGTATTTACGAAATAAATAATGTATTTACGAAATTACAATACGATAAATGGAATAATCTTTAAATAGTAACGTGAACTTTTCAAAACTTTAAAGCAAATGTCCGAATATATTTAAAAGTTCATGATAGATGCTCTCAAAAGGCACCGTCAATGCGAGGATGTGTACATGTGCTTAGTGTTTAAGGAGATCCGGATCTTGTATATACAAGAGCCGAGTCCTAGAGGTTAAAGTTTTGTCTTCACAAGAAGAAGAAGAACAAGAAGAAGAAGGACAATGCCGAGCTCTCTATGAGCAGCGTTCGCTACGCGAGACGCTGCTAAAAATGTTTTTGTTCTTTTTTCATCACGACATCACGACATTTTTCAGGAATGTAACCCCCACAATATTTGAGGGTTTACTGTGTTGCTCTCTGCTATGAGTTGGCACTCCAGCATCACATCTGTCTTTTCAGGATATCATGTGATCTAAAGCTCTCGCCATTATTCAAATCTCCCTTGATGAGGCCAAAGCACAAGGTCTGATGCTCTCACATCATAGGAAGGTCGACGGTCTCTCTGTTTTCTACCATCTATTGTCTGATATTGCACCCGCTGCTCTCTCAGTCATCCGAACCTCCCTATCCACTCCAGGATTGCATGCGTTCTTCCGGTAACTCCTTCCTGGTTAAATTCCAAAATCTAGATGATTGAACACATCAACTCTATTATCCCTCGCTTCTCATGTCAATGGAACAACCTTCTCGAGACTGTTCTATCTCATCCTTCCCTCCAGGATTTCAAGTAAGCAGTGCATAGCCATCATCTCTTAATTGTTATCCCCAATTCTGTCTCATTATCTTTATTAACCCCATTAAAATTTCCTAACCCAACCATATTACTTGCTAGTTTCAGTGATTTTTTTTCCCTTCCACCCTCTCTTCTTTTCCTGTTCATTCATTCCCTTGATGGCTGTCCCAATGTCAGTTCTCGCTTGCTCTTCCTTGAGCCTCGCTCCTGTAAGGGAAAAAATTTGTCCATCTCTCCATCACATGTAAAACTGATTTCTACCTTCTGGCAATTAGTCCTTCGATCATTATTCACTCATTAGTTAGCTGTACAGAAAAACTATTCTGTGGCATTTTTGGCAAAGTACCAAAAATTCAGAAAGACTTGACCACAGAACTCCAAAGTTCAGTGATTAAAGGTGAGAAAAATCAACCAATATAAATGTAAAAACCCAAATAATGTGGCATTCTTGGTTTGCAAAAGTATCTTCAAGATACCGGAGTTGAAAGATCACAAGAGTGCAGAATTCATTTGTGTAATAATCAACTTTTCTCGTACAAATACAAAGCTTTATCAGAATGTTACAGTACCATCAGGGAAAGTTGGACGACTTAGAAGAAGGTCCGCACATGTGCGGGCTGGGTTGTTTTGGGTGCCCAATGGGAAGCGGATCCGCTCCACCTCGAGCTTAAGAGAATTCAAAGAGCCCAAAACTTCATCCATGTCATCAAGAGTGTTCGATGGCTCTAAGGGCTGAGCATCGATGTCCATGAATGGCAAGTCGTCTGGGATGGAACGCTTGTTTTTTTGTGGTGGATCAATTGGCAGTGGAAGAAGAATTTCTCCTGAAAGACCCTGGGAGTTAAATGAGACAATAATGAATAACGTTGTGGGCAAATGAAATGAACTGTATACCCCAGCCATTAAACCAGCAATGGACACTTCAATAAAACTAGAAAACATTGCACAACACACCAAAAGCGATAAGTTGCAGAGGTGAGGGTTTCCACCACTTACCGGATGTCCTGGTGGTCCCGGAGACCCACGCTGGCCTTTGGGGCCTGTGGATCCCTGTAGATTGACAAAAAACCCCACCCCCCCAAAAATGAAACAACATTCACATAATCTTTCTACTTCTCGTTATTCAATGAGAGCTTCTCCAAACTTTCAGCAATCACTTACAAGAACAACAAGTACTCACCGTAGCTCCCTTAGCTCCCTTGGGACCACGAGTGCCCTATAGGGACAGGCATATATGGAAAATAAAGAATAAATCAAATGCATTTTCTGAATGCTAAACGCTGAAATACAATGCAGGTATATCTCAACTGCTGGTTCTTCTCTTTGTGTAATTAATCTGCAAATCGACCAATTTCCAAAACAAACAAGTTCTGAATGTTGTTGTATAGAAGAAAAAAAATCCAAGATCATGGGTCTGGAGGTCACAAGGTTGATATTTTAGGACTTTCAAGGTGCAGGAACTTACAGGAAAGCCGGCAGGACCTGCGGGTCCAGAAAGTCCTGGAACACCGTAAATGCCCTGGGGATGTTGATTGAGAGGTGAGTTTGGTGGAGAGATGGGTGAGAGGCAACAAATATCAGCGTGGAAAATATGAACAAGAGTAACAGCAGCAAAGTCTATGGCACGCCATCGTAAATCCCCAAGCTTCCCACCAAAAGCAAAGTTGAAATATGGCAAAAAGTTCCACCAGGAATGACCCCACATCAAATTTTGAGTTAAAAAAATTTTTTCCCCCCTTATTGACCCGTGTCACCCTGTCCCCATCACCTGGGGCATGAACCGGGGGGGGGGGGGGTGAAATCCAAAAACTCATTACATATTTCATGCATCCCTCAGTGTTAATTGCAAATACAAAGCTTCATTAAAAAATGTATAAACGGTGCCTGTAATAGCATTTTTTGGTACCTGACAATTTGACCCAACCCCATGGGGTGGGGCCAAGAATGATACCGCTGTCACACCTCCATTGCATGTGGTAATCATAATGATCAAGTTTGTTGAATTTCTGCCCAACCGTTGAGGAGATAGCATGACAGATGGACAGACAAACAGACGGACAGACACACACAGACAGACGGAGCCGATTACAATATCCACAAATTTTTCAAGCGGTGAAGCCGCTTCAATATTTGACTATTTCCATCTGTCCGTAAAAAAATGAAGAAGAAGAACCTTTCTTTCGCATGGTGTTTCTCCAGAAAATGGACCCTTTTCATTCACCCTTTAGTTGCTAAGATCCCTTTGACCTTTGAATACCCTTTAAGACTCCCAAGACCGTTAACACCCCAAAGACCATCAAGACCAAAAAGACCCTGAGGATCCAAAAGTAACTGAGGACCCAAAAGACCCAGATGACCCAAAAGTCCCTGAGGACCCAAAAGACCTCGACGACCACAAAGAGCATGAGGACCCAAATGACCCAAAAGACCCCAAGGACCAAAAAGTCCCCATGGACCCAAAAGACCTTGAAGACCCAAAAGACCCCGAGGACCGAAAATACCCAAAAGACCCAAAAGTACCCGTGGACACCAAAGTTGCAGATGACCCACAAGTCCACAAGGACCCAGATGACCCAAAAGATCCAGATGACCAAAAGGGCCTGATGACCCAAAATAACGAAAATTCCCAATGACTCAAAAGATCCAGAAGACCCAGAACCCAAAAGACCCTGAAGACCCAAAAGTCCCCAGAGACCCAAAAGACCATTAAGACCCAGATGACCCAAAGTCTTTGGATTCAAAGGTTCCTGACAACCCAAAAGACTCAGATGACCCAAAAGTTCCTAAGGACCCAAAAGACTACAATAAATGGATGAGGTGTGTGTGTGTGTGTGTGTGTGTGTGTGTGTGTGTGTGTGTGTGTGTGTGTGTGTGTGTAGTTCTACTGGAGTGTTCTGATATGAAATGTGAAACATAAAAATGATCGTCATGATCTCCTGAGTTGATTAGGCTAATTAACTACAAAGAACCTGGAAGAATTCCCATGTTTTAAATATACACCATGTCAAGGTGTATTTGGCAGCTCCATATGTCCTTCCATGGCATGGCATTCTATTCACTAAAAACAAAAATAATGATAACATTGTAACAAACAATATGCTACTTAACACAAATAATATTAACAATAATAATAATAGTAGTGTCATTTGGCAAGAATAATAACGAATGGATAATAATCCCTGTCCTGGACCAAGCACATCTGGGTTTGGTGAAAGGCAAACCAATGCTCAAGCAGTACAGCAGGCAGGGATGCAACAAGGCATTGAAGACCAATGAAAATTTGGTCCCAATGGACCAACGGGCCCACCAGTAATTCTAAAGGGTTCTGAAGGGTAATTCCAAAGGAAAATTCTAAAGGGTTCTCAAGGTTATTTTTCGAATGGGTTCTAAAGGATGATTCCCAGGGGTAATTATAAAGGTTGGTTCTGAAGGGTAATTTGAGATGGTTCCAAAGGGTAATTCCAAAGAGTTCTCAAATATATGCCTGGTGTTGGCTTCATGGTTTGGGTGGCGGGCTTTTGATCTGAGGGTCCTGAGTTCAAATCCCGCTCAGCTGTGGAATTAATACCAGGTGGGGTTAACTTAGCCTGTCATCCTTCCGAGGTCGGCAAAATGAGTGCCAGCATGCTGGTATACTGTATCGGAGTGGCGACCCGTCCAGGATTGTGCCCAATAGCTAAGGAGACTGCTCAAGCAGCACCAACGCTCTGCACAGAGTATGGTCCCAATCTCCTCCTCCTCCTCCTCCTCTCAAATATTATAATTCTAGTGGGTTCTAATGGGTCTAAAGGGTAATTCTAAAAGGTTCTAAAAGGTAATTGTAATGGGTTTCGTTCATTTCTAGGCTTTGCTTATTTCATATTAAAATGCCAAACTGCCCCGCTTCCTTCGGGCAAGGGTGCGATCTTTTTCAAAAAACATGGGGATAATCATATTCAAAATAACATACACTTGAATTCAATCAGGAATTAAGAACAATTTATTTTCATTGCTATAGATCGCATTTGCTTGTTAAAATTATTGAAACCTTATAAATTATAACAACAATTTATTGAAAGAAACCAAAATCAGAAATGTCCCTTTTCGGTCAAGGCAGAGTAGGATCGGAGTTTTTACCTGCTCGGTGTTTCTTACAAAACTTTGGCAGAATAAGGAGGTAAAATAAAAACAGAGTGGTAAAGGAATCGATAATTTATGTATCACAAGAGGTCATTTATATATTATGTGCATAGTGGGGGTATGGATTTGGGGGAGTAAATTGAGGCAAATGATGAGGAGTATGGGGTTTAGAGAACAGGATGGGAGAGAGAGGTATGTATAAAGAAGAGATTGGGGTAGAGAGGGGGATTATAATGCCTCCGATTTGCATACCTAACAAATAATGTATATGTCTAGCAAGTTCATGCCTTCGGATTACAATAACGTTGTCATGTTTGAAAAAAATACAACATTGTTTATCTTCCAAAATGTCTCACCAACCATAAGCAAAATAATCACACACACACACACACACACACACACACACACACACACACACACACACACACACACACACACACACACACCAGCAGTTGAATTCCAGTCCTACTGTCCCATAGTGCTGTCTCACCTGTTCACCTTTGAACCCCCGTGTACCTGGTGGTCCCGATCTACCTCGGTCACCTTTCTCTCCCTGCTCTCCAGATGGGCCTATCAAACCAATGAGCCCAGGATGACCCTGGCAAAGCAGGCAGAGATGAATGAATATGGATGAGAGTACCTCAAATGTCATGTCATCAACAACAACAACAACAAAATAAATTATTTAAACGAACAAGGAGCAAGAAAAGAAAAGGAAACAGACACAGGAAGAGGCCATTTGGCACAGCATCCCCCAAACTAAATAGAAGAAAAAAAAATCATTTTTCTCTCCCACACAACAAAACGATGCACACAATTCCATGCATTCATGCCACAGAGATGCAACCTCTCTGGTTTAAGGATCAAAAGTCCTGTGGACATGATGAAAAGTTTGTTGATATTTACACACGTGGCCACTAAAGACATGCTGTGCGAAAACTTGTCAATCTCCTCGATGGCCAAATTGAAAGTTTGGCCAAATACCTACATTCAAATAAGGAATGATCTATAATTTTGTTTCAAGTTGACACATTTAAAGGAAAGTATGAGGATGCAGTTCACATTGGCTGAATATACTTTAACCAACATTGTGAACAACATGGCCATTAAGCAGATGTACATTGAGTATTCTGAGCAGATATTTTTTCTCCAACAGCTTCATCTCAGATCATCAATTCGGATTCACACATGGTCACTCTACCTTTGATATCCTGCTTCTACTCTCCCAACAATAGATGGAGGCCTTCAATATCAGACATGAGATCAGGGTCGTCTCTCTGGAATATTTGAGCTTTTGATAAAGTCTGGCATCCTGCCTTGCTCTTCAAACAGTCTGCCTATGAAATCCAAAGCCAACTCCACTCTTGCATTAGTGACTTCCTTCACTCTCAAAATCAACATGTGGCTCTCAACAGAATCCTTTCTTCTCCTCTCCCTGTCAAGGCTGGAGTTCCCCAAGACAGTGTTCTCGGCCTGATCCTATTCCGAATCTTCTTCAATGATCTCTTTGGAAAATCCTCTTTATCTCTTTTATGATGACTTCACTCTCTGCCATGACATCCCTCATCATTCAGACAGACATGCAGCAGCCTCTTCCCTCTCTTCAGACCTTGACAAAATCAAAAACTGGTCAAACACTTGGAATATGTCTTTTAACACTGACAAATCTTACACTCTCACTCTCCCTCTTCGAAAGGACCATAACGCAAACCCATCTACTATCTACTTTCTCAACAACCCTATTCAAGATGTTCAGTCACCCAAACCACTCGGTCTCACTTTCAGCCATGATGTTTCTTAGGCAAACCACATTTCAAAGTTGGCCTAAAAAGTCAGATATAATATATATATATATATATATATATATATATATATATATATATATATATATATATATATATGATAATAATATATCTAAGACGATAATGATCAGCTTTTTTAACATAAAAAGAATAAAGAAAAACTAGATGAGGGGGCAAATATCATCCCAGAAGTGATGACTGTTGAAGATTTGTTATTGGATGCCATAGTATTTGTTATTAAAAAAAAAAAAGGAATGTTCCTTTTAGCCTATTACATCCTGATTCGCTCAGTGTACTCGCTCTTTCATGATCCCTGACTGTACACAAAAAAAACTCAGCGAATTAGTCATTAAATTGTTGTGTAATGTCTTGCATTATACCTTCTGTCCCTTTTCACCATAATCACCCTTCAGCCCAGGAAGTCCCGGCGGTCCCTGTGGAAACAGCGATTATACTTTTAGAAAAAGATCTCCATGGAGAATAAAGAAAAACTAGATGAGGGGGCAAATATAGTCCCAGAAGCCATTGAAGCGATTATTGTTGAAGATTTGTTATTGGATGCATAAATCAGTCTTGTTTTCCAAGCTGATCTTGACTATGCACAGAGAAGTTTAAATTAATGATTAAAACACAAAAACTTGGATGTTTCCTGGGTAGTCAAATACAAGTGCTGTGCTATAAAAGATAATCACAAGAGTACAGCCATAGTATTTGGTATAAAAATGGGAATTTTAATTTTTTTGTGAGCTCTCACAATATTCCTGTTGAACTCACCTGTGGTCCAGGAGGTCCCTCTACCCCAGGAGTCCCTCTCTTCCCTGATATTCCCTGAAACAACAACACACTACAGTCTGCACATGTCCTTTGTGAGCACATCAAGGAGCTTTAACCAATACTGTATAATATACATATGTACCCGTGGTTGATAGCACGTGCTATGAGTGGCAATGAAAAACTTATATGAAGAGTTACTCACAATAGTCCAAGACACATCAAAAAGTATAACAAGGGACATATATATATATATATATATATATATATATATATATATATATATATATATATATATATATATATATATATATATATATATATATATATATATATATATATATATATATATATATATATATATATTGCATGTGTGTGGAGTGTCTGTGTTGTCCTGTGCTGTGTTGTCACTGAAGTACTCCGTTAACTTTTTTTTATGAAATTGTCGCAAACTTCCGGGCTGCACCTACCTGTCCCATGTGTGTGTCCTGATGGTCTTCTTTTGAAAGAAAAAAAAAATATATTTTTTTGAAAATAATAATTTATTTTTAACTTAAATCTTCAACCTCAATTGTTAATAAAAATGTAATATCATGAATATTACAAATAAATTTGCAAAATAAATGTTTGACTTGGTGTAAATCATGACAACACGGCAACTCACATCGTTATCCTCAGTTAAAACAAGCCGGTTTCTGTAGTGATGTATGGTGAGGTGTTTTGAATTGGATAGAGGGAGGTGTTTTGAATTACGTGGAGGTGAGTTGTTTTAACTGTTTATCGCAGTGAGGTATCTTACACAAAAGTAAATTTTGACGCACTCTACCATGACTATATGTAAACTCTGCCAAAAGATTGCTCTAAAAGAAATAAAAATAATGTTTTTCATTAGTGACCTCGCTAAAAATGTGAGATGAAGGTGCTCTTCCTTTTCGCTTTTCCAACAAATTAAAATCCTCATTCTTGGTGCTTTTCCTTTTGCATGGTGCAGGTATAATTATGGAAAATATTCCTTTCTAACATGGTAGTTGAATGTAAAATATGGACCACGATGAGGCAAAAAGTAGCAAAATCAGTACTTTAGAACAGATCACGAGGATTGTTTTGCTTTGGCAAAAGAACATTGGTATTATTTTACCGATTACATTGTTCATACCATGGAAACCAACGCAGTAACACTTTAAATAGCCAGCATCAAATCTATACACAACCTTCACAAAGAGATTAGTTAATTAAATGGATGGGTTTGTGCTAGTAAGATGATCTCCAGTTTTCAGGATCATCTAATTTTGCAATAAACATTAATTTACAGTTCATATTTTCCAGTTCCATCCATCAATTGGGACCATACTCTGTGCAGTGTTGATGCTGCCTAAGCAGACTCCTTGGCTATTGGACACAATCATTGACGGGTCGCCACTCCAATACAGTCTACCAGCATGCTGGCACTCATTTTGCTGACCTTAGAAGGATGACAGGCAGAGTAAACCCCACCTGGTACTAATTCAACAGCCGAGTGGGGTTTGAACTCAGGATCATAGGATCCCAAGCCCACCATCCTAACCATTAAGCCAACACCAGGCATTTTCCAGTTATGAATCATTAATACAATGGAGTTAATAGTTTAGCCTAATTACCTCTGCCACCAAAGGTGGATGGAGGTTATGTTTTCACCCCTGTCTGTCTGTCTGTTACTTGTGAAAATTGAAGATTTCCCAAGTACATCGGAAATAACAACCAACGACAGAATAATGCACGCAATCACCCACTTACGGGTTTCAGGAGGTGGGAAGAAGTTCTCCCAGAACTCAAAATCTCCATCTCCTATTTTTTGGTGAAGGATCATGATTCATGAATCAAATTGTGAAGTTTCGTTCTCATAGCCTCATTCCAAGGACTCTTCTCAGAATCTTCATTGAACCTCTGACAACCTTCACTGGTAGCTCATTTGTGGTGATATTCCCAGGAATGATTTTTAGGGTTTTCTTCATCATTCCTATAGCTCCAACTACCACTGGTACAATTTCAGCTTTCTTCAATTTCCAAGTCCTCTTGACTTCATTTTTCAGATCCTGGTATTTGTTCATTTTTTAAATTTCTGTGGCATTTAGTCTGTAGTCATTGGGAACCGAGACCTCAATCAACAATGCTGTTTTTTTTCCTTTTAGTGTTTGAGTGCTATGTCCGGACGCAATGCTTTGATTGCAATGTTATCACTTGACGGGATCATCTTGTCACACGTGAACATTACTTGTTCATTTTTGAGGATCAGATCTGGTTCGTGTTTCTATGATTGTTCTAGGACCAGGATGTTGAAATGTTTGCAGATGTGCCAGTGGATTACTCAGCAGACGCTGTCATGTCTTTCTGTGTACAGCTTTTCCAACATGATTTGTTTACATCCTGAAAGCAGGTGGCTGGTACTTTCTGTTTCTTCCCGACAAAACGTGCATTTGGCCAATTGACTTAATCCCGTCATTTTGTGAATATTTAGAAGGTTCCTTGTATTCGTGTGTAGATCGTTGATCTCCAATTGTGGCCAGTTTATAATTGCACAGCTATATTGGAATACCGCAACTGCAAGTTGGTTTATAGCTTTGGTTTTGTTTCTTAGGAAGAGGGAAGACTTCTGAATTAGTCTTATTCTGCATAGGTACTCTTTGGTGATTATTTTCTGCATTATTTTTTATTGTATCTGGGGTCGTCTTCTATTCCTAAGTATTTGTGGAATGCTTCGTTTTCTAGTTCCTGTATTGTTTGTACTTTGATCAATTGAGATGCTGTCTGTTCTTTTTGTTCTTCCTTTTACAAATGTGCATTTGACACATTTGCAAGACTAAACTCCATTCAGATGTCCTCTGAGTGCTACTTTAGTATTTTTAGTTGATCTGCCAATTTCTTATCATTTGGGGCGAAGAGTTTTATATCATCCATGTGCAGTAGGTGCGTTACCTTTCTTGTTTCATTAGTCATTTTTCTGCTGCATATCAGGTTGCATCCTTTTCATTGATGAGGTTAATAAATGGGTCCAGAGACAG
>BROF01005590.1:10858-32540 GCA_024346535.1 Eptatretus burgeri | reverse complement strand
GGGAAGACTGTCACCTTGTAAGATACCACATGATATTTTTACTCCTGGGATTTCAATATTTCCTTCCATGTGAGGTCATATCAGAGTTGTGTTCCAGAGCGTCATTGCTTTCTCAATCAGTGTGATTATCTGGGGGCAATTTTTGTACACTTGCATGCATTTTATAATCTATGAATGTGGGACACTGTCAAAGGCTTTTTGTAATCTATCCAGGCTGTGGATAAGTTGGTTTGTCAGAGTTTGCAGTTTTAAAGGATGGTTTTATTTAACAATAAATGGTCTATTTTTCCATAACATCCCCCTTTACATCCTTTCTGCTCTGCCTATAAATCCCCTTGTTGAGTTAGGTGGTCAGAAACTGCCTTGGTGATTATACCTGTTAAAAGTTTGTATGCTGTTTGTAGGGATGTTTTGATCTATATTTGTTGGATAGATGGGTTTCTTCAGATTTGGGAATCAGAAGAGTGTTGCCTTCTGTGAGCCATTCGTCCACTGACTGGTTCCCTTGGATGAGTTTATTAAATGCTCGAGCGTAGTGAGGGTGGAGAGCACATAATTGCTTTAGCCAGAAGTTTGGAATCCCATCCAGGCCTCGAAATTTGAAGTTTGGTGTTTTTGCAAGATGTTTTTTCTCATTATTTTCCTCGTTCATTGTCATTGGGTGCATTTCCTGTAGCTGTTGCGTTATATTTCCCAAGCATCATATCCAGTCTGCTTCTTTGTTGTGTTCTTTTTCATCTTCAAATACACCTTTCCAAAATTTTCTCAGGTCTCTTTTTTTTATGGGGAGTTGTCACATTTTGTTTTGGTTTCCTGATTCTGTCTGTCCTACTGTTTGTTACTTGCAAAATCGTAGATTTTTAAAGTATACTAGATGACCCATGAACCCGTTGGGTTCCCATTTGTGACAGCGGTTGATAAAAAAAATCATTAAAAAAATAAATAAAAAGATAGCCCCAGCGAACTATACCACTGAGGTTGTTTGCATGAATCAAATTCTCCCGAAAAGTACTTGACTGAATCGGGAATTGATTTTTCAATAATTTTTTCGTTGCACAATTTTAACGAAACTTGATACTGCACACTGCACGAGAATGGTGAGGAAGGTTGCACTAAAATTTTTGCGCTATCGTGTACCATTTTGCCTGTATTTCGGGAACATACATACACATATACATACAAACAAGATGAGAGTTTTAGTAATATATAGATTGGTCAGTTGATTTTGTTATTCTGTCTGTTTGTCGCCTACAGATCATAACATTAAACCGATCTTCATGAAACTTCACCACATGGTCGACTTTGTCATAAGGAAGAAGCCTATTGTTTTTGAGGTAAAAAGGTCAACATAGGCCAAACGTCAACAACTGAGGTAGTATTTCTAAATTCCTCAATTTTCATCCAATTGACTTGAAATTTGAAGAGGATTTATGTTTCAGGTTGCTGAATTCAACTTACCAATTATTTGAGGTCAACATGGACCAAAAGGTCAAAATAGGCCCAAGCTCAACAACTGAGGTAGTATTTCTAAAATCCTCAATTTTCATCTGATTGACTTGAAATTTGAAGAGAATCTATATATCAAGTCACTGAATTCAACCCCCAATTATATTTGAGGTCAACATAGGCCCAAAGGACATCATAGGCCTAATTTCTTAAATTGTCAATTTTCATCCGTTTGACTTGAAATTTGAAGAGAAGTTGCATATTTGGCCATTGAATTCAACCACCAATTACTTTTGAGGTCAAATTTGTTTTATGGATTTTGCATGTATCGTGCCCTGCATGGCTTCTTCTTGTCTGTCTGTTTATCGCCTATAGGTCACAATTCTTAACCGATCGTCATGAAACTTTACCAAGTTGTAGAGGTAGTCTCAACTGAGCAGCCTATCAGTTTTGAGGTCAAAGATCAAAGGTCATCTTGAGGTCAAATTTCTAAAATCATCAATTTTCAACTGAAAAATCATCAATTTATATCCTCTTATCTTGAAAGTTGAACAGGATTTGTATAGTCCATCACTGAATTTGGAAAGCAACTATTTTTGAGGTCAAAAAGTTAAAGGTCAACTCAAGGTCAAACTTCTAAAATCATCAAATTTCATCTGAAAAATCATCAATTTTCATCTGATTAACCTGAAAATTAAGCAGCAATTGCATAATGCATCACTGCATTTGAAAACCAACTATTTTTGAGGTCAAAAGGTCAACGGTCAACTCTAGGTCAAACTTCTAAAAATCATCAACTTCAATCTGAAAAATAATCAATTATGGCCCATCTATGGGTTGTTTGTACATATAATATATATATATATATATATATATCTATATATATATATATATATATATATATATATATATATACACACACATACATACATACATACAAACATACATACATATACTAACAACCCACAAGGCCCATCTGTGCGAGTGAGAACATAACAAAAAATAGGACCACTGGACCTTTAGCTTATCTGGGCCCTTGCCTAAATGTTGTAACCCAAATTTGGTAGCATTCTGACTGGTGGGTTTTGAAAAGATTTTGGAAGGAATTTGCATGACCACCATTTTGACACACCTCTGGTCATGTGATTGGCATGGCCTCCCCAATTTAACATCAGGACCCTGTCCTATTGTTTTCATCCAAATTTGATAGCATTCTGACTGGTGGGTCTGGAAAATAAGATTTTTGAAAAAATTTACTAAGTTGGCCATTTTAACATACTTAAAGTCATGTGACTGAAATGAGCTTTGCAATTCCTATTACCAGTCATGAGGGGAACGTTGCTGCTACATTTCAGCCAGGTCAGCCCAGCAGTTTGGCTGGAGAAGTCAAAATAGGAGATGGATGGATGGTGCATGATGACAATTCCTTATCTGGAATTTAAATTCAGGATAAGCTAAAAATGCACCACCAACTAGCAGTCCCAGGGCATCCCAGCTTGACAATACCTGTTTCCCTGGAAGCCCCCGCAGACCCTCCGTGCCAGGCTTTCCTCGTGGGCCCTTGGTCCCCAGTGAGCCAGCCATCCCAGGAGGGCCCATAGCACCCAGCTCACCCTATGGAAAGGGTGTGCAGGTAAACATAAAATGTGGGATGATCACATATGACAAAAGCTCAGCAGGAGGAGAGACATAAGTGTTAGATTAAATGTGAACAATCTGGTGCGTGGTTTATACCTTTCTCCCCTTAGTGCCTTCACGTCCTTCAGGTCCTTGATTGCCAAGAGATCCCTGAAAAGAAAAACAGTCCCTCAGTCGCTTGTCTACATAGGTTTATAGTAAGCCCATCATACAATCATACAAAAAAAAGTACTGAATAGAGTAAGTTGCCATATAATTATTACATTCATATGAAGAAGAATTTGTGCATACATAATAAAGAGATTGTCCCTGAAATTAGTAACCTTTCTTGAAGCAAGATTACTCATGGCAGAGATCATATGAAAGGGGTATAAAATAGGAGAAGGAGAAAAGTATAAAATAAAAAAAAGAAGGTAAATCAAAGAAGATTTATAGTCCTCGGTTATTAGGAAGTTATCTTGCAAACTTTCCAGAACTACAACTCAACAGCGAAGAAGTACTAAACTTTCTTTTCATACAATCGAAGGAAGTCCATGCCATGAAGATGAGTTCTGGTTTGATGCTCGAGTGGTACCTATTCCCCAAAATAAAGTGCACTTCTTTATTTAATTCTTCAAGTGAGGATCTTATTCAAGTAAGCCAGTATTGTACTCATCTAAGTCTATTAGGTCCTTGGTAGTTAAATGCTGCCTCAAAAGAAAACCCAAGAGTCAATTCTAGAAAATGTCAAAGCATAAATGTCTTTATTATCTTTGAGCTTTGCTTTATCCATTTGTCCTTTGTCCTTGTTGAAGTTATGACAGATGAAAAAGGTGAGATGTAGCGACTACGTGGTGGTGATTGTTTGGTCTCCATAGAGACAGGTGCACCCACCCTCTTGCCTGGTGGTCCTGGGGGCCCAGCCTCCCCCGTAGGCCCAGGGGAACCCTATAAAGAAAGAACGACAGAAATAGAGAGGATTAAAAAGTAGAATTGGAAATCAGAGCAAATGAAAAGTGTGCTTTGTCGTGATTTGTATCATAGTTAAGCCACAGTGTTGTCAGTAAATTCAAATGTGATATAGTTTGAGGGTTATACAGGCAATTATGGAACTAGATTTAATGACAAATGCGATAATCTCACAATTTGACCAATTTCTCCAGTGTCTCCCTTCTCTCCAGGTTCACCGTCTTCACCCTGAGGAAAGCAAAAGTAATGGAACATCACAATAATTGTGCATCAAGTTGAGCTCTGATTTTAAATATTTTCACTACATATCACTGTTAGATTAATTTGAAGGTTAGCATGAATATAAATATTTTCGGGTATCTATATGTGATATAAATTGGTTCACCCAATCAAGATCGAGTTATTTAGACTTCAGTAAACCATGAACAAGATTGATGTTTACGGTTGCAGCAAGAGAAAAAAAAAATCAACCCGGGAGTGCACCACGGCAATGTAGAACCAAATGGCCTCATTCCCTTGTTTGAGGACAGTTTATCTCTTCATGATATGTTGCTTATTGTCTATGGTTATCGGACGTATACACATACATACAGACAATTGTCTTGCCTGGGGTAAAAGGGAGGGGGGGACGGTGGAGGGATGGAGGGGTTGTGTCCATTACTTGAATCCTGGATGCAAAATTTGATGCATGCTTCTATGCAAAATTTGTTGGAGATTGGCCAGGCCATTTTTATTTCTTTGATTTTCAGATGTACACACATGCATACAATTTAATAATTGCCTTGGTGGGAGGAAGTGGGGGGAGGGGGTTGTTCCCATCACCTGGACCAGGGTATCCCCAGCATGTTGGTAATCTTTGGGGAGAATGGCCAAGCCATTTCTTTTTTTTTTCCATGATTTTCAGACCTGAACACATAAACACGTACAGAGACCTTCTTGTGGGGGGTAAGGGAGATGAGTTGTGCCCATGACCTGAACCTGGGTACCTCCAGAAGTTTTACAGAATCTGGTGAAGATTAGTCGAGCAGTGTGGAGTTGTTTACAAATCAAAGTAAAGGCTATATACACACACCTCACTCATATATTTAATAAACAGGAATAAGTTCCTGCATGGGCGAGTGTGGAAAAAATTCTGACTCAACCCAGGACTCAAACCCAAGGACCTCATCACTTACATGGTGACAGTCCACTGAGCTTTCCCACATGAACATTACAAGCTTTAAAAATATATACTAACATATTACACATATAACATATTGTATAAGCAGACGAACCGTGTTTCCCCATTGTCTCAAGTTGCTCGCCTGCATTTGATTTTTCATTTTTTTTTTCATTTATTTATATTTTCATTTGCGGATGCTTTCCGATGTTTCTGTGGTTTTTCCTGATGTATCGGCTTCGACCTCCATTGGCACATAAAATTACATGCTTCCTCATTGTCTCGGGTCATTCACCTGCATTTGTTTTTTCATTTATTTATTTTCATTTATTTATTTATATTTTCATTTATGGATGCTGTCTGATGATTCTGTGATTTTTTTTCTGGTGTACTGGCTTCGATGTCCGTCGGCACACAAAATTTCAGCTTTCTATGTCACCCGGAAGGTCCCGATCTTTAATATCAGTCAGTGAAATCAGTCAATGGTTGGAAAGAGCAATGTGTGTAGATATATATATATATATATATATATATATATATATATATATATATATATATATATATATATATATATATATATATATATATATATATATATATATATATATATATATATATATATATATACACACACACACACACACACACACACACACACACACACACACACACACACACACACACACACACACACACACACACACACTAACAACCTAGTTTGCAACATTGAGAGCCACATGCATAGCAGGCTTCATTAGTGTGTAATGTGAGGAGACACGAGAAAAATAGAATGTACTGTATCCACCAAAGTTACCCTTATGAAAACCTGAAACTGCAAAGATCTTTAAAAATAAATTTGAATAATTTTCTTCCTTTTAATGTAAAACGTTTGCCTGGCATTGTTCTGGGGTATTTTTAGACATTTCAATGCATAAAGGTCTGTGTGAATGAACGCCAAGGTACTGGCTAATGTACATACCGATGTTCCGAGCACCCCTGTCAATCCAGGATCTCCAGGAAACCCAACAGGACCCTGTAGGCCAAAAGAACGAGTTGGTGACAAATGATTTACCTGGATGTGACACCAGCACTGATTATCCAGCTGGACATGGTCCTCATTTAATCCAAAAGATGTGGAAGTAAACTACCCCTCACACGATAAGTGGTCATATTGGCGATGTGCCGTACAATCGAATTCTACCAATCGGTGTGTTGTGCTGCATGGCTTACAGGGTTACCCTTGTGCCCGTCAGGCCCAGGTGGACCCTTTGGACCTTGGCCACCTGGATTACCAGGGTTCCCAGCTTCACCCTTTTGGCCTCTTTCACCTCTGGTCCCCTGCAGAAAAACAAAGTAGGTCGCATTGTGTGATGACATTACTCCTACAGGGTAAGAGCATATTTTGGAGGAAGAGCGTTTCATACAAGTATGCACGGGAGAACAACTGAAGTACGTGAAATCAAAGTAAAAATGACTTTTATTATGCTAACTTTTAACATTGTATGATGTGCAAAGAAAATTTGTCTCACCTGTTATGCAGGAAGACAAAAAAAACCACCAATTTGAAGCTATTGTTTAAATGTTCTGGGTGTGGAGGGTGCAATTTCCCTCCCATGTAATTGGTATGGCAAGTTTTACTTGTATTAATTACGAGCAGAGTGTGCTTATACAATGTGTAAGCATACAAATTGTGCTTCCCCATTGTCTCGGGTCGAGCACCGGCATTTGCTTTTTCAATTTTTTTTTCATTTATTTATATAATCATTTACGGATGCTTTCCATTGGTTTTGTGATTTTTCTTGGTCCATTGGCACACAAAATTACCATGCTTCCTCATTGTCTCGGGTTACTCACCTGCATTTTTTCATTTATTTATATTTTTATTTATGGATGTTATCCGACGATTCTGTGAATTCTTCTGGTGTACCGGCTTCAATGTCCATCAGCACGCAACATGTCAGCTTTCTACGTCACCCTGAAGGTCCTGATCATTAAATATCAGTCAGTGAGTGAGTCAGTGTTTAGAAAAGGCTTTATATTAGAATAGTATAACAAAGTGTGTTGATAAGGTGACAAACATTCAGTGTGTGTGTGTGTGTGTGTGTGTGTGTGTGTGTGTGTGTGTGTGTGTGTGTGTGTGTGTGTGTCATATTGAAAGCATTCCCACGAGCTTCAAAATATAAAAACAAACATATAAGGGATATATGGTAGTTTGGCAAAGTTAATCAAGCTTGGAAGGTGTGTTGTTTTTCTTCTCAGGTTTTCAGCACTTGACTGCAGTTTGCAGGATTTTCGAATTTGGCAAACATACCAAACACCTACTCTTTTCAAAAAGGTACAATGGGATCTTTAATATCTTCAAGTAAATGTCAGGAGATGGGATAGCCAGCTTAATGTCCCATTGGAAGCACAGTGCATACCTTTGATGCAACATCCTGCCTACGAAGCACTGCAATGACATTAATTTATAGCCTGCAGTTGGAACTCAGCAGCTCAAAGGTTAGTACGATATGTCTGAACTGTCCTGTCAACCCGAAAGGTGTACTAGAACGAAGGAATACGAGTCTTACCAGAGCACCCCTTTCACCAGCGGCTCCAGGTATTCCAGCTTCTCCCGGCCCACCCTTTTGGGAACACACATCTCATTGAAAAAAAAAACTCTGACATGATGAATGTGGCTCAAATGCTCAACTTTTTTTGTTTCAATATCATTGCATTATCAGACATGATGTAGAAAATATTTCTGAGCATGTCCACCATATTTACCTTCTCTCCTGGTGCCCCTGCCTGTCCAATTGCTCCTGATGCACCTTGCTGGCCCTTGGGGTTGACAGTGGATGAAGGTTCATAGGTCACTTAGAGGGTTCATCGCAGTATCAATATTGTGGAATCCTCTGGGGACAAGCTGAGCAAATTATTTTGGCATTGATAATAAATTACAATTATTTCACAAAAAAGGAAGAACAGGGAAGCATTGTCAAAGTAAATACGTATTACATATGGATGAAAGCATATGACCCTTCTAAAGTAAACAGAATTGCTTTAATATTATTTGAAGAAGTTCAACATATTTTAACTAAAGAGTTCATAGAACACCTTACCCCACACAGTCTTGAGAAACAAGGACATGAGCGGGGTCTACGAGCCGAAAATTTGATTTGTCGTGATGATGTAAAACGTCATAATATTTTATCAAAGTACTGCAAAATAGAAAGGTTTTTAAAGTGCCAAAAAGGCGATTTGTGTTCTGCAGTGTTGAAGAATGTAATTCGAATGAAATAAAATATATATGTGAAAGGTTGTCAAAAAATAACATTTTTTGGAAGTTTACCGCCATTGATGCAGCGTCTTTTATACCCCTTTAACACATCACATCAGTTATTCGTGCCTGTTGGTTGTGTCCTTTATGACATCCTTAAAAATGGTAAGTTTCCTGTTTGGAATGATTTTCAATTTTGTTTGACTGCCAAACAGGCAGACGGAGTAAAAAAAAAAATACCTCACTCTTCTCTGTGCATGCATGATCGGCACTAATTCAGAGCCAAAGTATTGTTAAACTACAGGTTCATTTTGCGATTCATGTTCCGATTCGTGTTCAAAATGTAACATTCAATTGAAATGAAGTTGTTTCTCGATCATAAACTGACGTTTGTAGACAGACAGACAGACAAAGTGAACGAATTGTTCAACTCCGCTTTTTCGCTTTGCGTCCGTGGGGTAATGATTGATGTAACTGTATGAATCAGGAAGAATAGTATTGTATCAATCATACTACTGGGTGGTCCATATGTCTTGTGACATGCATGTTTGTTTCCCCCCTCTGTTGAAATTTACTCAACACAAACCAACCTCATGGACATAAAAACGAAAAAAAAAAAAAACTGAACAAACTATTAAGCAATGGTTATTTGCCAGCAGTGGTTAAAAAGATATTTTGATCAGCCTGTATATACAATTTCTGACAATGTTGAAGTGCTGTACTGTATGGCTAGAATGAAGTTTTAATTACGTGAGACATTCAAAAAATTCTTGCAACAACATACAGTGAATAAAAATCGTCGAGATGCTAATGTTCTTCTCTTTCACATTGAACTGGGGCTCAGATAATGGGGCTTATGTCTAAATCACATGCTAGACAAAGACATGATTATACATCAACGTATTTTCATGTGAATTGCATGGGCACAAGTAGCCAATGGACAAATACATACAACTTCTGGGATATGAAACTGGGTTTCCAACATCATGAACTACTGCTTCAGATGGGAATGCACACAAGTACAATCCATCTTTTTAATATCTAAGTGCATATATATAAATAATAATAACTAATAATAATAATAAATTCATTTTAAATTTGCACTTTAACGTCCTTTTACAGGATAATGCTCTGAGATGTAGTGACTATCTTTTTTATAACATTAATATTGCAGATTTTCATCAGATTTAGGAATCCACATCAATTATAACCATACGATACAAAATGATGAGAAGTGTTATGTTGAAGGTAGAGTGAGCCTTATTGAGGATAAGGTTAGAAATGATGAAATAAAATGATATGAATATAAGAATGAAGAGCTGAAAGATTATGAGAGCAAGTAAAAGAATTTAAGGAATAAAGAGCTTGATGAGCATGTATGAGCAAGAGGTGTCGTATTTGAGGGATGCCATGTGCTCACGTCTGCACCAGGAGCTCCTTGAGGTCCTCGGCTACCAGGGGGACCAGGAGGACCCTTTGATTGTAGTGGCAAAGAAAGAGAGACATAAGTCAGAAGTTAAGACAGATGATAACAACATTTGTTCTTTGCTGCAATGGGCTGAATGGTTTTTCCCCTATGCTGGATTTCCTTTTTATACAGGGTGATCAAGTGTTATTTTAGATGAGTGCCCTTACAAAGAACTTCAATGTAAGAGGAGGCTATTAGGCCCATCTTTGGTATGACTCAGCCGGGATTCGAACCGCCAACCTCCCAGACTCAGAGCAGACGAAGAATCAAATAACTCCATTATGTCACCGAGTCTGGTTTAATGCTTACAGATTTTATTTCAGGTGAATGAATTTGGATTGAAGTGCAGCTATATCTGCAAAATACCTTTGGACCAGCACCATAGTCCAAAAGTAGTTTGCATAGACAAAATATTACGCATATTCAATGCTGTATTTCACTGTACGAGATGTGAAAAATGCCCTTGGAATAATTGCATGGATAAATTACAAATTCCTGATTAAAATCCTTCAAGGATAGCATCGAGTCGAGACCTTGGTGCAGCCATGAAGCTCTTATTAAGAAACTCCAATTAGATTTTAACAAATTATGAAAACACAACACTGTTGTTTCAAAGTTTAAAAATGATAAACAATGAGTAAAGCCGAAAAATTAGTTTGTTCCCATAAAATATTTATGCTGAAAGGGGCGCCATCTTTTATGTACATTAATAATGATTTCTAAATGTTTCTTCTAATATTATGATCAACAATAACTCTGAAATTAAGTAGTGATGATTAATGGGGGGAAGGAGGTATTGCTATTCTTTCTATTTATCAGTTTTACAGCCACTTTGCTTAAAAGACTGGAGGGAGAGATTGAAGGAACCCAGTTGTGAACTTATGGAAAGAAACTTGGGATTTCTTTGTCTCATTGGTATGTTAAGCATTGCAAATTATTTACATTGTGTCAGAACAGGAACTGGCCTTCAGTTCCTGCCTTTGTCAAGTTTAACTATTTTGAGGTTTCCCAAGATAAGCACCTCAAATGTGAAAGAATATTATTGTACAAATAAAGCAGAAAACTCTAACGCAACTGGTGAGAAACAAGCAATGGTTAACAAAGTTCACCCCACTATTGAATTTGATACTTTGCATCATATTTATATTTAGGGATCACACAAGGTCTGGGAAACCTGTTTTGGGTCACAATGCCAACCAAAAGGCTTTAAAATATAGCAAAGGATCATTATTATCAAAAGGAAGAGCAAACAAATAAAATACAAAAAGAGCAAACAGCTAAGATATAGATAATGCCTATAAATGATCTTGGAATGCACCTTCCATCGTTATTTACATACTAATAATTATTTTTTTACTTAATTAGTAATTGGAAATATTATTATTTGTATTTTTTCCTTTTCAGGTATGTCATACCCCACATTACAGATAACGTTACTCATGAGACACATTAGTGTTCTCAGGTTGAGGACTTTGAAGATCTAAATAAGTACAGCCCATTGTCTCCTGTATACTATTGTAAACAACTTCAATGCTTTCAATTTTTCCGAAAATTCTAAGTGTTGGAAGTCCAGAAGCAGTCAGGTTGCCTTCAGTTGGATATTTTCAAGCAGGTCTTCATCTTTCTTATACAGAGGGCGCCATGCCGAGATATGGCATTGCAATGATGGTCGTAATTACTTTGGTTTTATAAAGTTGGGGTAGCCCTTTTCTCCCCAGTGCTGAGAATGACTTCTGAATGATCACAAGTTTGCCATTTGCTCTCTTAGATTCATCTGCAACATGGGAGCTGAAGGACAACCTTATATCAAACACAACACCCAAGTCTCTGTTCATTTTTGCTTTTCACTTCATTTGGGCCAAAATCTCCTTCCATAGTAGAGGCAAACTTTTGGTTACTTCTCTCATAATGGACAACTTTACACTTCTCATTGTCAAATGCAATCTGCCTTTTATAAGTCCATGACTGCTTTCACATCTTTGTAGGATTTCTGCTTCAGCTTGAGTATCAGCAACTCTATACAGCTTTGTATCATCTGCAAACAATTTTAGTCATGCAGCGGTGACCTCAACCAAAAGGTCGTTGATAAAGATGGCAATATTCCTCTCAATTAACTTCACACTTTGTTGGTGTTCCTTTTGCCCTGATTAGCATTTTCAAGAGTTACACTTTTATATCATATCATCATGAGTACATAAGCTTTAAAGACTTGTATACCGATTTACCTATAGATGCTTTCATGTACTTTTATTTGTCCATTTGTTTTGGTTAATCAAAGTTCCTACACAACATGCATCAAAATAGAGGTTCCACAAATGTTACGTACCATTGCTCCCAGGTCTCCAGACTCTCCCTTTGCCCCCATTGGGCCTGGAAAACCCTGCAGAGAGCACAAACTTTGAGCAAACTCTACACATTTACAATTAGCATCAACTTACCACCTGTGTATGGAGCATCAACTCATCTATATGAAGTGGAAAAAGGGCAGAAATACAAGAAAAAGTCAGATATATGCAGTCATACTTGTATTGAATGATCCCACAATTGCTCACAATTTTAACTGGGAAGCACTCACTCCATGTGTGCATACAAATGCTTGTTTAGGTAAATATATAAACCTGCTGTAATCACACGAAGAAGGGGAAAAAAACAGGATTTTGTGTTTTGTAAATATTGAGGGCTTGAGTCGAAATTTTTTTCAAGGCAATTGAGATGCTATGAAGAAGAAAAGCAAAAGGTGTGTATGACAGACAAAAAGGTATTGTGTTTTGAAAAAAAACAGAGATGTAAATATTTTGCAGAGATACACATAGCAGTAAAATATGCCAATGAAAATTTGAGGGAACAGAAGATAAAAAACATTAAGTGGGAACAGACAGAGAATTTTTTTGAATCAAGAACACAAACTTCAAAAACAATGAAACTCATAATTTTAAGCTGGTAAATGACATAGTGTATCAGTATTATTAAATACTGATACTACATCAGTATTAAAAATACTACATCAGTATTAAAAAAAAACAAATCAGTATCAAGAATTATAATAGAGGGAGAAGAAGAAAAATAATGTCGATTATGACATCCTTAAAAGGAGTAAGTTTCATGTTTGGAATGATTTTCAATTTTGTTTGACTGACAGGCAGGAAGACAGAGTAAAAAAAATTATCACACTCCTCTCTGTGCGTGTGTGAACAGGACAAATTTAGAGACAAAGTACTGTAAAACGGCAGGTTGGTCTGCCGATTCATGTTCCAATTCGTGTTCAAAATATAACATTCAATTTCAATAAATTGTTCCTCGATCATAAACTGAAAAGACAGACGGACGGACATAAACCAAATGCTTTTCGCTTTGCATGCGCGAGATAAATATCATTTACAAATGCGAGTCATAAGAATTTGTGCAAAAAATTAAAACAAATCAGAAAGAATAAAGAAATGAAAAAGGAGAAAAAGAACAAGCAGGAAATAAGTTTGAAAAAAAAACTAAAATATGGAATATACAGTAATTAGGTTTGGGAGTGTGGAGGAAAATGTCTGGGTGTTGAATGCAAGTTTCAACAATGTCCTGCTATGCCCTATGGAACTTCTTGCATCAGGCTATATTATACTTATTTTGGAAGGTGCAACTCCTACATTTACTTTCTGCAACAACCTTGTTCGGTTCCACCCATATTACCCAAATAATTCTGACAAGTTTGGCCTGCCCAATGGGCCCTTGGACTGTTTTGACAGGGTGAAAAGAACCACTCCTCTCCCTATCTCACATCGGTCCCACTGATTGTAGTGTTCCAGGACCAGAGGGATATACATTCGAGAGGGGGCAGGGGTGGTTCAAACTGAAAACTGCTCCTGAAAGTACAGTATCTGAGATATTTTTTCCCCTCTCTTGTTTCAACTGTGCAATTTGGAAGGGAGGCAGCTCTCCTAAGAATATTTCTGCTGTGAGATTGGGACAGGGAGATGGCCACATGAATGAATCATAAATTATAACATCAGACTAGTTTTCTGTTCCATATAGATAGCGAGGCTCACTGCTACATTAGCTGCAGTGCCTGGAAGGATTTACACCACATTGATACCACTTGTGGGCACTTATAGGTTCAATGCTCATGTTGCATTTGAGAAGCTAGTATCTGCTTTTCATCTCTTCAAATGGTCTTGCCCCTCCCTGCCCTGGTTGCCTGGTAAAAACTGCAGGTCGTAAAGCAGGAAGTAAAAGGCATGCCCGAACATATCTTCAGTGCTGCTGCCAGATAGTATTCACTGGTTTTGAATGTGAGCTGTTATGAGATAGATAGGTACTTCTTTCAGCCAATGCAATACCCATCTCAGAACAGCTTGTATCAAAACCTCACTCTGAGCAGATGTGGACTTAGGCTCGAGACTTATTTTCTAAGCAAGTAAGGTGCTGTCTTTTCGGTATTTCTTGGAGGTTTGATGGATGTCACTGACTCTCAGATAATTGTTGGCCAATCTACAGAAGCTCCAAAGTAATCTAGGATCAGTCTGAGAGGGAGTAGGGTTTGGTGTTGAAAGGGTCTAGTCAGGTGTACCTTAGGTGGGGCTCTCCCCTAATTCAGGGAAGTGGGACTCCAAATAGCAATGTGGTGTCTCAGCAATGACAACTCCAATAGCTCACAGTGCTGAGGGGGATCCAACCCAAATCTGCCCAGTATGTTTAAAATTGTTGATTTACCTGGCTCATTAACAGATGAGCTTTTTTTATTTTTTGACATTCGAGGGGACGCCACGGACAAACTGGCGGGAATCGGGAAAAACGTAAATGATGAAAGTTGTAGTACTCGAAGAGCACTACTTGCATACCAACTTTCATTCGAAACAGTTGAAAACCCTCGGAGCTCGATGCCCAATTTATTGATTTTTTTGACATTTTCTAAGTTCGTGACCTTGTGACCTTGACCTTGGGACGAAAATGAAAAATCGAGCTCTGTGGGGCTATGCAGGTGCCATTGGGCTAACCAAATACCAAAACCCCTGCCAGATTCGACAAACCCCCTCGGAGAAGATGTAACTTGAAATCGGCTACCCACTAAAAACACGTTTTTTGGGCGTGGCTCCACCCATAATGGGCGCAGCACACCCATTCTCAGGAAAACACAAGTAGATAATGATATAAACCTCCCACCCAAATTTTATCAGGATCAGATCAAAATCCACGGAGCTATACTCGGGACAGACAGATAGACAGACAGACAAGCCGATAGGCGAACATGGGTAGTCGGCCATTGCTAGGTAACGGAGGGGTCCATAGCAACGGTTCTTTCTCACACATAACAAGGACATACCATGAACCTACCATACCAGTTTCATTTATATCTGACTCATAGTCTCTGAGATATAACGAACTTCGTTTTTTAAATTGTTTTCGACCAGGGTTCATTCAAAGTCTATCTTCTCCGACAGTTTTCATAGGATCTTGCTGGAAATTTTTGACAATATGGCTGAATGTACTGCCCACAGTCGATCGTGGCCCGATTTTTGATTTTCGAAAAAATTAATTTTTGAGATTTCTTTGAAAATTTCAAAGGTCTGTTGCTAGGCAACGGATGGGTCCATAGCAACGGTTCTCACTTGCACACAACTAGGTCATGGTATGAACCTACCAACCAAGTTTCATCGAAATCGCCATTGTATTAACGGAGCAATGGACGGAACAGACAGACAAACATAGTGTTACGGCCATGGAAATTCGCAGAACACCATAAAGGTCCTTAGTTCAGTTATATCGCTAAGTGTGTGTTCAGATAGATTTCCCCACCGTTGTTTAATGGGAAATATTCGTATGGACAGGGCTGTTATCTTTGAGTTAGCCGTTGTTCTTTCGCTATCGTTATTTTGGACCAACCACACCACCAACCACCTTTTTTACAAGCACCCAACCACACCACCCTCACGACCACCACACAACACCAACCACGCCACCATTACAACAACCACACCGCCAATCACCTTTTCCACACCCACGCTACAACCCTCTCTGCATCGAAAACCGTCTCTGCCATGGAGAAAGAAGAAGGCGTTCCGATAACGCACGGATCTTTCCTCTTACTTTCCTGTGCTTCGGGACGGGGGAGGGGCGAGTGGAGGGAGAATAGAGAAGCGCTACCAGGATGATTGCTACGAAAAACCCTGACCCACGAGGAAAACGCCCCCTTCTGGAAGTTTCCCGCAGGAGCTGGAAGGAGGGCGGGGTGAGAAGGGAGGGGGAATAAAAGGGCGCGCTGGACGCAGCGCTAGCTGCGTGGAGAGAACCAAGTCTGGAGGGAGTCTAGAGGAGGTCGTAGTCATCGGTGGAGTCTGGAGGTGGTCGGAGAAGCCTGGGGCCAGAAGAACACAGGCGAGGCGAAGTCCAGGAGAGCGGAGGACGCGCGAGGCGAAGAGCGTGGCTGAGCCTGCAGTGCCGGGCAGATCTGCGCGTTCATGTGGGATGAGCCGGAGAGAGATCGCCAGCCAGTGCCAAACGGTCTGAGGTGATCGGGCTTTGGGACAGTCCGAGCATCGCGGAGGAACGGACGGGTTCTTACAAAGAGCATCAACTTTGAAAGAGCATCCAAACCCATTCGTTCCTCTCAGCACGTCGCCGGCTAAGGCCCAAGACCCGGCCGCCTGGCAAGGCCTGGGCGCAACCGCGGCTACGCTAGCTGCCGTGGGGAAAGAGCGTTGCGGGTCGCCCCATCGAGGCACCACGAGGGTGGAGTTAACCTGCAACGGTCTCGTGGGACTCCTTCAGTCCGCCAAATCCCATGTAATAAAGGCCTACGGGTCCAGTCTGACCACCTTGTCTCTGAGGGGGTCTTTCTTTGCTTTTATTTGTGTGAATGTTGTGGCACCATGTCCCGCAAGTAGAACTGTGTAAGTGCTTGTAAATAATAATAATAAACGGTCGTAGTGCTTTACCTTGCTCGTGTCTTGTCCCCTTCTCCCATTCATTGCATGACTGCTTATGTGCTTACGTGTCGTTTTATAAATAAATGTCCTTGTGTGAATGTTAACCCATTCGCCGTGTCCTTTTTCCCCAATTGAACTGCTATCTTGCTCTCAGAATAATAGCGGGCGTTTTAATAGCCGATAAAAGAATTGGGTCCAGCGAGGTCTCGCGATAATACACCGCTCGGTTATCCCAGAACGGAACGAACCGCTTAAGCAGTTCGTGTCCGAGCAGGCCTCGCTGAGGTACGGTCTCTCGGTAGGCTGCCTGCGCGAATACTTAGGCATATCGATTAATTCGGCGATTGACCCTGTCTCGCGCGGGTAGAATATTGACTAGGCCGTGGTTTTCAGCGTTGTTCCGAAAAGTAGCGACTGAATTGTCCGTCCGGTGGGCGAGTCGGCCGCCATTGGCTAAAGCGGTTGTCCGCACGCTGTGCGGGCACAAATTCGTAACAATATCGATGGAAATACTAATAATAAGGGTAGAAAAAAATGTAAAAAATTTTTCTTTTCGAAAAATCTCAAAAAATGTTTTTTTTCGATAGATCGACTACCCAACAGACAGACAGACAAACAAGCCGGTGGGTGGACATGGGTCGTCGACTACCCAATATAACCTGACGCAATGGGCCGCTTTGATGGGGAATGACCTGAGGATTAAGCACAAGAAAATTCATGATTCTAGCTTCAAGGGTTAATGCTGCAGATTGTTTTTTCGTTAAAATACCCCCACATTTAGAGGTTTTTCGGCCGTTACTAGGCAACGGAGGGGTCCTTAGCAACGGTTCTTTCTCACACATAACTTGGACATACCATGAACCTACCATACCAGTTTCATGTATATCTGACTCATAGTCTCTGAGATATAACGAACTTCGTTTTTTATTGTTTTCGACCAGGGTTCATTCAAAGTCTATCTTCTCCGACAGTTTTCATAGGATCCGGCTGGAAATTTTTGACAATATGGCTGAATGTACTGCCCACAGTCGCTCGTGGCCCAATTTTTGATTTTCGGAAAAATAAATTTTTTATGATTTTTCAAAAATTTCAAAGTCCCGTTGCTAGGCAACGGTGGTGTCCATAGCAACGGTTCTCATTGGCACACAACTTGGTCATGGTATGAACCTACCAACCAAGTTTCATCGAAATCGCCATTGTATTAACTGAAATCGCCATTTTAAATACTGATAATAAGGGAAGAACAAATTTCAAAATTTTTTTTTTTTTTTCGACAAGATCGACGACCCAACAGACACACAACCATAACGAATATAGTGGTCACTTACTGACTCGTGAACCAATAAAATAAAAAATCTGGAAATTTACCGCCGTTGATGCAGTGTCTTATACACCACCTCATTGAACATGTCCAAGTACTGCAAAACTGGAGGTTTTTTGGGGTGGAAAGAAGGACATTTGTGTCTGCAGTGTTCAAGTATATAATGCAATTGAAATAAAATAATGATTTTAAAGGTCCTATGAAAGAAATTCTGAAGTTTACCGGCATTGGTGCAGTGTCTTATACAACATCATATTTAACACGTCCAAGTACTGCAAAACTGGAGGATGTTGGAAGCAGCAAGAAGGTGAATTGTGTTCTACCGTGTTCAAGTATATAATTCAATTGAATATACAGTAATTATGATTTTAGAGATCGTATAAAAAAATATATTCCAGAAGTTTACTGCCGTTGATCTTTTGCACCACCTTATTTCATATGTTACATTAGTTATTTGTGCTTGTTGTTTGTGTCCTTTGTGATGTCCTTAAAAATAGTAAGTTTCCTGTTTGGAATGATTTTCAATTTTGTTTGATTGCCACACAAGCAGACAGACTAAAACAGTATCTCACTACTCTCTGTGCACATGCGATCAGGACGAATTCAGAGCCATAGTCCTGTTAAACATTTTCTGATTCATGTTCATAATATAACATTCAATTGAAATCAAGTTTTTCATCAATCATAAACTGATCTTTGTAGATGGATGGACAAACAGACAGGAATGAACCTATTGCTTAACCCCACTTTTTACTTTGCATGCTCAGGGTAACAAACACATGCAAATGAAGTTATTACAAGAATGAACAGGAAGAAAAACAAACATTAAAAAGGTCATTGGATAAGAGCTGACCTGAAGGCCAATTGGGCCAGGAGGTCCACGGAATCCTCGCAGGCCCTCATCACCTTTGGCCCCAAATGAGCCTTGCATGCCTCTCATACCTGGCGCTCCATCTGCTCCCTGCAAGCAGCAATAGACACTCGACATAGTTTCCAGTATTTGGCTACTAACACCACTATCAGGTTATTGAAACTTGTTTACCCTCTAAAATCCCACCTTATGTGCAGCCATTATGACCCGAGATTGGATTCATGGTCTGTTCATTATGGATGCTAAGGCAAACCACTGGTCCAATTGTAAGGCACATAAATGGTCCCATCGGGGTTGTTAATTTTTCTGGAGATCTCTCTTTGGATTGTCGGAAATTGGCTTTTGTTGAGTTCTCCAATTCGGTCTCTTCCATCGATTGGTACATCAAATCCAAGATCAATGATGACATGCTGGGTTATACAAATCAAGTATTTTTCTTGTTGGGGATGTTATTGTTGTTAATAATGTTTTGGAGATCTTTTTATATTTATGAGCATGTCGAATAAAAGCTCTATCGTGGGCCTCAAATGGACCTTCAGGCACAAATTTGTATAATCAGGATATGTGTTGCTCATTTCAGAAGTCTTCTCATGTTCAGCTCACAATAAAATATTGAATTATATGAATGCATTTATGCATATTGAACAAGATGGAGATCTGAAAAAAGCCTTCTCCAGATGGAGTTGAGTTCTAGCTCAAAGTACATACCGATGGACCTGGCTGTCCAAGAGGTCCTTGGGGTCCAGGAGGTCCTGGAGGTCCCTAAAAAGGGGGGCTAGATTAGGAACATAGAGATTTTACAGACATAGCATAACAATGAATATAGATTGGCATATTATATTTGACAACAGCTTGATATGATATTTGAGAATAGGACTATTATTCCTGGCGACGAAATGCTAAGTTGTCCCAAAAAAGGTTTTTCATCCAAGTTAATTGAGATAAAAAGGAAGAGAAGAATTTGATCAAAAAAAAAATTTAACATGAAAATGCAGTGAAGCATATATATAAATAAATAAATATATATATATATATATATATTTAATTTTATCAATCACAATGTCTTACATATGCACTGCACTTAAAAACATAAAATGAATACGTATAAATGAGAAAACTCAAACCATAGATCCTCATACCGTTAAGATTTCATTATCATCTCCATAACTGTTATCATTATCAGTGATGAGGTGAGTCATTAGTGGGGATTTCATCAAGACTGAATAATCAAGTCATTTTCATCAAGTCATTATGATGTGATGGTCACATTGTCATGTACTCGAACCTCAGGTCTTTGTGTTACTCACATGCCTTCAGTAGCTACAGATGGGATTTCATTGGTACACTTGGGTGGAATAATATCTGAGACGTTAATGAAGATCTGATTTCAATCGTTCAATGGTCATGGGCACAAAAGTGTACATTCAAATGAAGTTACTTGATTATGATCTGAATTAATTTTCTCAATACGAGTTTGGGATATTGATAACCTCAGATTGCAACTGCATTGGTGCAAACATTCCCCATGCTCGAGGTGGAATGGAAATTGTCGTAAATCTAAAATGAATGTTAAAGGGAAGACAGCTATATTTTTAAAGCATGTATTGCCATACCTTCAATAAAATTACTCTAAATAACTAGCGAGTTCATAGAACACGTTACCCCACACAGTGTGTAAGTATATACTTCACTTGAAATTAAATAATAATTTTAAAGGTTATTTTAAAAATTCCAGAAGGTTAGTGCGATTGGCTTTTGCACCACCTTATTTATCATGTCCAAGTTTGCGTTCTATAGTGGTCAAGTAAATAATTCCATTTAAATAAAATGAAGATTATAAACGGTCGAAAAGAAAATTAATTCCGGAAGTTTACTAGCCTTGACACAGCGTTGATTACACCACCCTATCTAACATGTTATATTAGTTCTTTGCATGCCTGTTGTTTGTGTCCTTTATGGCATCCTTAAAAAACAGTAAGTTTCATGTTTGGAATGATTTTCAATTTTGTTTGATTGCCAGGCAGGCAGAGGTAAAAAAAAAAAATTATCTCACTCCTCTCTGCACATGTGTGATCGGGACAATTTCAGAGACAGAGTACTGTTAAATGACAAACTTGTCTTCCTATTCAAGCTTCGATTTGTGTTCAAAATATAATATTCTATTCAATTAAGTTGTTTCTCAATCATAAACCGATGTTTGACGATAGATGGAAAGAAGGACAAGCATGAACCATTTACTTAAACACACTTTTCATTTCGCGCGTATGGCGTAATAAGAAAAGTACAGTACATGTTACTTGATCAGAGTGACTTCTAAAAGGTTTGATATTACAGCGATTACATTTGAAGAAGGGGGCAGTTATGCTTGTCGACATAATCATTGGTTTCATGTGTATAATTTTCAGGGTTGCTGTAAATATCACCGATTGACGATTCAGCCATTATGTTTGAACTGTGTCGTAATTAAGTGACTGTGCAAGAACATTCAAATTAGTCATTTTAACACAAAATCTAAACTGACACTCGATGACAATGTATGTGAGAGAGGGAGAGAAAGAGAAAGGAAGAGAGAGAAAGAGAAAGGAAGAGAGAGAAAGAGAAAGGAAGAGAGAGAAAGAGAAAGGAAGAGAGAGAAAGAGAAAGGAAGAGAGAGAAAGAGAA
>BROF01005589.1:49588-65845 GCA_024346535.1 Eptatretus burgeri | reverse complement strand
AAATACATTTATTTTCTGGAATTTCATGATGAATTGTGTTCGAAACTGAAATATTTGGTAAGATGTGTTACAAACGTGCAATAATGTGAGGATTTTCCAGACTTTTTTTTTTGTTCTTTTGAGTCTATCAATTAAAGTAAAACGAAGGTACAGTGTACAGTTCTTTTTTTCAAATCCTCATTAATGATTGTGTTGTGTGTGAGCTGAGCTATTATTTTGCTGATGTTTGTTTATGTGCTCTCTTGGAGTACTGAATACAATGTTTGCGTTCTTTCCCCTTTTTTAATGTATTTATTTATTTATTTTTTGCTTTTCTTTTTTCTATCTCACCTTATCCCTGGAACTTGACTTGAAGAATGGGGCAGCACCAAGGTTGGAGAACAGACTGGTCTGATATCTTCTGCCCTGAACTGTGTTCTGCACGTGCCCAAGTGTTTGCCGTGTGAGCTACGTTTTGACTTCCGCGTGTTGGTGAGCTTGCATGGAAAGATGATGCCGTTAAAGCACGTGTCACAAAATATGTCTCGTTTGGGTGTTTGTTTGTATGACATTGCAAATATACTTACACTGGAGTATTAAGTTTTGTTATTCCACACTTTTTCAAAAAAATGGGGTATATTGTAATCGGCTCCGTGGGTCTGTGCGTCCATTTGTCCGTCCATCCCACTATCTTCTCCTAAATGGTTGTTCAGAAATTCACCAAACTTATTGGTTATGATCACCACATGGCAAGAAGGTACAAGAGCAGTCATTTCAGCCCCACCTCCTGTGGTGGGGTCAAAAGGTCAAATACCAAAAAATGTAATTATGAGCACATTTTTGAACATTTTAAAATGAAACTTTGTATTTGCAATCAACATTGGGAGACAGATGAAGTATTTAACTTTTCTGAATTTGACTCCTTGTCAATGCCCCAGTGGGTGAGGACTTGGGGTCACAGGGGACAAAACAGGAAAAAAAAAAATTCTCAATTTGATATTGGATCATTCCTGGTGGAACCTTTCAATCTTGCTTTCGGTGTGAAGCGTGTTGATTTTCAATGGCATGCCATCGACTTCGCTCGAGTTAACCTCGCCAGAGGAGAGGGTATTGCATTTGGGTCTGGTTGTCTTGTCTGTTTGTTTGTCCTCACAAAACATGAGTGTTTTCCTCCGCAACCACTTGTTGGATTGAGACTAAATTATCATCATAGGAGAGACTACTCATGTGGAATGTTTTAATGATAATTATGATGTCAGAGGTGATGTGGTATGGCAGCCATGTTGGAATAACAGATAAGAAAAACTTTGCACCTCTATCTCTGAAACCATACCAAGGGAAAAATTGAAATTTGGCACATAGCAAGTACTACTAATGGGGAATGAATGATTTTTTTTTTTAAATGATGTCATCGGTCACATGTTTTGGCAGCTATATTGTTTTTGTTTTTTTTACCTTCAAAAATCTTCTTCTCTAAAATGGCTGAACAGATTGATGCGAACCTTTCCACGTATCGCCGTCTATCCATGAGAAACAAAACGTTCACACATTTGATGTCATACGTCGCATGGTTTGGTTGCCGTATTGGATTACCCTAAAGCCTATAAAAATCTTCAGAATGGTTGGATGGATCAAGGGAAAACGTCACACAAATGTTCCACAAGCCTTGGGGATACTAGTATATTCACGAATAATTGATGTCACACAGTCTGGCAGCCATATTAGACTGAGCGAAAATCTTTTTCAAAAAATTATTACTCTTGAACCGCTTCATCAATTGATGTGAAACTTCAGAATTATGATCTAGTGGTGTTGGGGAATATTGGTTCACGAGTCAGTAAGTGACCACTATATTCGTTATTGGTATGTGTCTGCCTGTCTTTCTGTCTGTGTGTCTGTCTGTCTATATCTGTCTGTCTGTCTGTCCCGAGCATAGCTCCGTGGGTTTTGATCCAATCCTGATAAAATTTTGGTGGGAGGTTTATATCATGATCTAGTTGTGTTTTCCTGAGAATGGACATGGTGCGCCCATTATGGGCGGAGCCACGCCCAAAAAACATGTGTTTTTAGTGGGTAGCCAATTTCAAGCTACATCTTCTCCGAGGGGGTTTGTCGAATCTGGCAGGGGTTTCAGTATTTGGTTAGCTCAATGGCACCTGCATAGCCCCACGGAGCTCGATTTTTTTTTTTTTCATTTTCGTCCCAAGGTCAAGGTCAAGGTCACAAGGTCACGAACTTAGAAAATATCGAATTTTGACATAAAAATCATACGACCGCCCAAACTTTGAGAGCTCGGATGACAATATTTTTTATGCATAATCTTGAGGTCATTCCCAAGCTAAAGTATTGAAACCATTTTGCTTTATCTCGAACACCTTGCCCGTGGCGCCCCCTTCAAGTTTATTTTTACGCTGATTTCATCAAAGTATGAATAATCCAAGGAGTGCGAAATGCCATATAGCCTATACAGTCATCCCCCATTTATCACGGGGGTTACGTTCCAAACCCTCCCGCGGTAAGTGAAAATCCGCGATGAATGGATGCCTCCCCCAAAAATGCCTAAAAATGCCTATTTTTTTTTTATAAACACGATTGGGTTTGATTTCTATATTGCGAATGTTAAACGCTGTGCGTTGTATTAACACGATTGGGTTTGATTTATCTCGAGTGAATATTAAACGCTGGGTGGTGTTTAAACATGATTGGGTTTGATTTACGTATATTGAGTGAATATTAAACGCTGGGCGGTGTATAAACACGATTGGGTTTGATTTCTTTCGAGTGAATATTCAACGCTGGGCGATGTATAAACACGATTGGGTTTGATAGGCTCCTGATGTTGGCTTCGTCCTTCTTGATGGAGCGTATGGTCAATTCATTCAAACCATAATGGCGTCCAACTGCGGCAAACCTTTTTCCTTTCCGAAGCATATCAAGCCTCTTAACCTTCTCCTGGAGCGTCAGGACTTTCGTCTGGCGCTTCGGTTCCTTGCCAGAAGCCTTAGAAGGTGCAGGGCGTTTGGGCTGCATCGTAGTGCTTGGAGAAAAAAACGTAGAAAATATTCGAAGTTCACAAGCGAAACCTTGTCTCGTGCGTTGTGTGACTGGTCGAGCACCACGCGTTATAATTTATTGCTTAAATAATTTATATTTTATTTATTATTACCACGATGTACCGGGGGAATCCGCAGAAAAAATTAGTTACGTTCCAAGGGAAAACAAGCGATGAACCGGGGGAGCGATAGGTGAACCGCGATATCGCAGGGATGACTGTATGACGTTATATTGTTCCTGGAATGTTCCAGAGGAAGTTTTTCACCAAAGGTCATAATCCTTGACCTTTGACTTTTAAAGTTCACAAAGGTCAAATTTTCAAAGTTGTGGGAATCGAACTGAGTTTTCGACCTTCTTCGACGAACTAACTCCAATAAGCTATAGCATGTATCCTGTTTCCTTATTTTAATGTCCACAACATTGTTTTGTGAACTTTAAAGGTTAAATGCAAAGGTCAAATTTTGAAAGTTGTTGTACGAAACTGGGTTTTCGACATTTTGCAACTAATAATCTGTCACTCGTACCACATCATGTTGATCATTTTTATAACTTGGTCAAAAATTATCACATTGTCTCATCCTTGACTTCTGAAACAATCTACATCGTCAAATACCGCTCGTGAACCATTGCCGTCTCCAGACTTGTATGTTTTAAATTTCAATGTGATCAGACACATGGTGTGGCAGCCAGAATTTTTTAATTTTTTAAACCTGGGTTCTTTTTTATTTTTTATTTTTATTATTATTTGTTTTTGTTGAAGGCACACTTGGCTGTGCCTGGGTTGTTTGAGAGTACAGTAGTTGCAGCTGAAACCCAAATCCTATCCAGGTTCTTCCTGGTGACTCTATCTTTGCTTTTTGCTTGTTAATTATGTAACAAAATACACTGCACAAAACTAGACAAACACCACACCAAACAAGTCCTGCGGAGGGCCTGCAATCTTTAATTGCTCTCTTTCCTGTTTCAATTTGTATTCGTAAAATCCTGAGCAAAAATCGGGCTTTCCAAAAGCATGCCCAACAAGGTGCTTTTCAAATGATGTTGGGCAATGCAAGTCGATAAATACATTCAGTTTTCTGAAAATGAGAGCAAGCTGTGTACTTCTGGTGGAGGTGTGCTTTTTGGACAAGGTTAAGGCAATTAATTTTTTTTGTTTTGTTTTTATCCCCCGCCGCGTGGCGGAAGGGGGATATTATTGTCACCTGGGTCGTCCGGCTGTCTGTCCGGCTGGCTGGGCGTCAACATTTATAGTTGTGAGTGCGATAACTCATAAACTGTTTGCCATATCGATTTGAAATTTGGGTCACACATGTACCACCTGAAAAGGAAGAACCCGATTGATTTTGGGCATGGCCGGATCCAAGATGGCCGACTGGGGCAGCTATCTTGAAAAAAATGTTTCAATGGCAGGGGATTCCCCATCTCTGATGGGTATATTTTTACCCTGACGGCATTTTGCAAAAGTTCCGCCGCACCGATTTGAGCCCATTGCATCTCTTTAATCGTTTGGAGGGAAATCCTCCTGTTCAGCTTGCTAGCGTGCAGAAGCAAAGGTGGAAAATATGGCAAAACACTGGTGAGCTTGTTTCCCTCTTTTGGGATGAGATGTTTTCTAAAATAGCAAAATGTCAAAATCAACCTCAGCAAAACAAAAGAAATCGTCCTTTTTTTTCCGCAACCTTCACTCTGACAGCTTCATTTTGAATAATTTACATTTAATCTAAATTTGTGCTGTTATATTCTACCATCAAACAAAACCAAGCTGTGTGGATAATAGGCATTATCTGATTTAGAACCAACATGGTCTTCAATGCAGAAAACTGTGTGTGTGTGTGTGTGTGTGTGTGTGTGTGTGTGTGTGTGTGTGTGTGTGTGTGTGTGTGTGTGTGTGTGTGTGTGATTGCCATGTTGTCTTCAATGTGGAGGTGTGTGTGTACGTGCAGTGCCTCTAAGAACGTCTGCGCTCCCTTTCAAAATTTTCACCTTTCGTTGCCTTATACATAGCCTGGAATTAAATTGCATTAAATCAGACTTTTTCCACCTTTATTTACACATCATTTTCCACAACTTCCACGTGAAAAACAAATTCTACAAATTACAGAAAATTAATTAAAATACAAAACTAGAATATCATGGTTGGATAAGTGTCCATCCCCTTTATAAGAGCAATTGTAAATCAGCTCAGGTGTAACCATTCGCCTTCAAAATCACATAGCAATTTATTTGGCCTCCACCTGTGTTAAATTGTAGTAATTCTGAATTGTAATAATCAGCTGTTCCTGTAAGTTTCCTCTGCTGGGTAGTGCATTTCACAGCAAAGACTCAACCATGAAAACCAAGGAGCTTTCAAAAGACATCCGGGATAAAGTTTTGGAAAGGTGCTGGTAAGGGGATGGGTATAAAAATATTTCAAAGGCCTTGAATATCGCTTGGACCACAGTCAATACGATCATAAAGAAGTGGAAGGCGTATGGTACCACCAAGACCCAGGCCACCAAGATCAGGCCGTCAAGTCAAGTCAAGACCAAGCCACCCAAGTACCACCAAGATCAGGCCGTCCTTCCAAACTGGATGACCAAGCAAAGAGGAGAATGATCAGAGAGGCCACCAAGAGGCCAATGGCAACAATATCCCAAGCACTCAATGTCTGGCTTATACGGTAGGGTGGCAAAAATGAAGCCATTACTCAAAAAAGCCCACTGTAGCCCCATTTGAGATATGCAAAAAAAAAAAACACTCCAAAGATTTTGAAGCCATGTGGAAAAAAAGTTTTGTGTTCTGACAATACCAAGATGGAACTTTTTGGCCTAAAGGCAAAACGTTATGCTTGGCGCAAACCTAACACAGCACATCGCCAAAAGAACACCATCCACACTGTTAAGCATGGTGGTGGCATCATCATCTTATGGGGATGTTTCTCATCCACAGGGACTGGGGTACTTGTCAGGATAGAAAGGAAAATGGATGGAGCAAAATACAGAGAAATCATAGTGGAAAACCTGCTGCCCTCTGCAAGAAAGCTGAAATTGGGACGGAAGCTTTTCCCGCCTTTGGAACAAACTCCCACACACTCTTCAATCCCACTCTTCCCTCCAGGTCTTCAAAACAGCTGTTCACCACCATCTCTTATCTTCCCCCATCCAAAACCATCTTTTATACCCCCATTAATCCACCCCAAACCCACCTCCTTCATATTCCCTGCTTTCCTTCCTGAAAGTTCCTGTAGTGTCCATCTTGTTTACCCCGTATACCCTGCCCCATCCCTCTCCCTTCCACAGATCTCCTCATGTGTCTATGCCCCACTGTTTTGTGCTTCCCTCTCCCATCCCTCATGTCTCCAGCTCCTCTTGTTGTATGTTGGGTGTGTTAGCTTTTATACGATCCTTGACGTTGTATATATTTTAAAAATAAAAAAGTTAACCTTTCAGCATGACAATGACCTTAAGCACACAGCCAAAGCTACACTGGAGTGGCGAAGGAACAAAAAGGTCAATGGCCTTGAGTCTAACCCCAATCTAAATCCAATCAAAAATCTGTGGCATGACTTGAAAATTGCTGTCCATCAACACTCCCCATGCAACGTGACTGAGCTTGAAGAGTTTTGTACAGAAGAGTAGGCAAATATTGCCCAATCAAGGTGTGTAATGTTGGTAGAGACCTATCCCAACAGACTCATAGCTGTAATTGCTGTTAAAGATGCTTCCACCAAGTATTGACCCGGGGGCGGGGGGGGGGGACATTTATCAAACGAAGATATCCTAGTTTTGTATTTTTAATGAATTTCCAGAAATTTGTGTAATTGGCTTCTCACTTGTAAGTTGTGGGTTCCTGTGTGTAAAGGTGGAAAAAGGTGGAAAAAGTCTGATTTAATTCCATGCTATAAGGCAACAAAAGGTGAAAAATTTGGAAGGGGGTGAGGACTTTTTTAGACATTGTGCATACATGTTGTTACACACACACACATTCCTGAAGCTCTTGTCAAATAGTCCCTTCCCTTGGGTTACTCGCCTTGTTGCATAATGTTTGCATCACTCCAAAGAACTTGGATCAGTCATAAATGCTTTGTTGTAGGATTGGGACAGGCCAGAGTTTAAACTTTGTTTTTGCCTTGAAGCCGTGACAGTCTTGCGTGAAAATAGTTCGAACCTGAAGTTCATCCTTTTTTTTTTTAATGTACCAATCACACCCACTACCTTTTCATATCCATGTCCTTTGGTAATTAATGCATGTTGTTTCCATTTAAGTAGTTTCTTTGGAATTGAACAATGCAGCATTTCAGTATTGCTACCCACCTCACAAACCAGCAATGTTATTTATGAGTTTAAATGCTGATGTGAAGCTCAGTACGTGGGCCGTACAACACTAAGATTGGCTGATCGGATAAAACAACACATCTCCTTGGCGATTCGAAGAAAGATTGTGAGGGTTAGAACACAAGTGCGAGCATGTAGAAATATCCAGCAACCACCGGCCACTGTACCTGCTTCATCTAACATTGCACAGCACTTGGTTGCCAACCCTATCTGTGCAGACCAATACAATGCAGATATGTTCAGGATATTGAGCCGAGGTCGGAGCTCGTTTCATGCATGTATGTTGGAAGCAACCTTCATCCTTACCACCGATCCAATACTATGTCGTCAAAAGGAATTTGTACGATCTCTGTGTCTCTTTCAGCATGGAAAGATCAAGGGAAGTATGTCAACAAATGGTGAAATGACCTTAGGGGAGGCCCCTCCCCCCTCTCTCCAGGATGTTTTTGCAAACGTGAATCATTGGCGAACTCTGCTCCAACCAATGGGAGCTCGAGGTGACGATGATGAGCCGACCAATGGGCGTTCGGATTAACCGTGACGTCATTACGGCTGAACTAATCAGCGTCTACCTTATTGAGACCTGCGTATAAAGCACACGCCTTCACTTCCTTCTTCATTTGCTGCGATTTTTACCCTGAGAAGTGTAGCACGAAAAGCTTCGGTCACTATGTCGTGTTTATTTGTATCCATATATATTGTTGTTGATTTCCGCCTGTTTGGCGTGCGGACGACTGGCTCAGCCCAATTGCGGCCGCGCGCGCCCACCGATCGAGCAATCTAGTTGTAGCTTCTGCATCAACGCCGAAACCCAGCTACGGGTGTTTTTTGACACACCATAAACCAGCCAACTCTTCTGTCCACGCGCGACAGGGTCAATCGCCGAATTGTCGATATACCTAACTATTCGCGCGGACAGAAATGCCGGGAGTTTATACCTCAACGGGACCTGCACGAAAACGAGCCACTTAAGCAGTTCGTTCCGTATGCGATTGCCGAGCGGATATATATCGCCAAGTCCCATCGGACCAGATGTACGTTTTATCGGCTTATAAGCAGCCAGCTAATTATTCCGAATGCTCCATGGCAGTCAATGTGAGGAAGGGACGCAACGAGCAGGTGACATTTAACAATGGGGACATTTATTTCCATACACAGGCATGCAATGAATGGGGGGATGGTGAAATAGGCACAAGCAAAAACTTACAGCCGAGTTCGATTATGAAATGTAAAGCAAATACAACACAGGCACTTAACAGTCTCCCACTTGTTAGACGGGACAACAAACACACGTACGCACACACACACACACCCAAGAAATGGTGGCTGATGCCTTTAATAACGGACTCCAGCTCGGAGGACAGATGAGCTGAAACCCAGAACCTATCTCGAACCTCTCCATCTCGTGTGGTCTTCAAGCTGCTCGGACCCGGGTTCCAGCGAGAGCGAGCTGGATCCAATCGCCGTGAGCCGAGATCCTTCCCGAGCTCCAGCGAATCCTCTCGCGCTTCTGAACACGTGCTGGTCAGATGAGGGGCCGATCCTTCCCGGCGATGCGTCGCTTCCCCGAAGAACCACTTTCAAGATGAGGCCAAGGAGTCTCACCAAGCCAGGAACCAAGCGGAGAACAAAGAGCTCCACGAACCAAGAAGAGCCAGCCGAAACGGACGACGAAGTAGAGCACAAAACACGCGCGACTCTCACAACTGGCGCTCCTCTCTCGATGAACAACCAACAAGCTCGAGCCGAGCAACCAGCTCAAATCTCTTTCGATGAACCAAGCACAAAAAAGTGAACCACCTCTCTTCCGAACAAAGCCAGAGCCCAAAAAGCGAACCGAGCCAAGCAGAACCAAAAAGCCTTCAACCCTAACCCAAGCCAAGCAGAACCCTAAGGCCTACTACAAGCCAAGCCCGAACCAATTCGAGCCAAGCAGTGTGTCCCTTTTTTATTCCTATCGGCCCCCTCCCCCTCTCCCGGCATGACTCGTGCCCTCGTGCTCCATCCCCCGCTCAACCACGGGTGGGAGGGAATTGTTTACGTCATGAATCACGAGCAGGAGGGCTCTTCTTCCTCTTCCCAGAAGAGGGGGAGGGTCGGCTTCCTTTGTGTTGTGATCACTCCGAACTATTAAATTAAATCACAGCGCATCTAATCGATTTCTGCCCATTAAACAATGGAAGGTGAGCTATCTGTGGAACATGCACTTATCGACATAACTGAGCTAAAGGAACCTGTATGTTGAGTGCGATTGATTTCCAAATTCGTAACAATATATGTGTATATATATATATATATATATATATATATATATATATATATATATATATATATATATATATATATATATATACATATATATCACAAGAAACGATGAAAACTCCCAACTCTTGTTCCCTCTCTGATACCTGCCCCACTCCAACTCTGTCCTTCCACCCCCTTTCTTCTCCGTCCTCAAACCCCAAATCCACATGCCCCACCTCCCAACTCCCAGTCCTCAACTCCCTCTCCCAACTCTGTGCCCTCCCCCCAACTCCAACTCTCTGTCCTCTCCTCCCTCTTTCTTCCCGTTGTTAACAATGTTACATAAGGATGCACAAGGAACTTTGGTGCAGGTGAAGGCCATTCGGCCCATCATGCTGAGGTTGTTCCTTTTCCTTTTCGTTAAGAAGAATGTCAAAAGGAAATGACGACAGAATCAAACGGAAGAGCAAGAAGGAACCTGAAGAAGTAAAGAGCAAAGATTGGGTCATCAGGAGAAGCCTGGATAGGATTCGGGTTTCAGCTGCTACTCCTCTACCCTCAAACCCATCCAGTCACAGCCAAGTGAGCCCTACAGAAAACTTTCTGCAAGAATGCACGTCAGATTCACAATATCTTTCTCCTTTCCTCCCGTTCTTTATACTCCTGTTCGGTTCATTAAGAACAATGTTGAAAGTAAGTAAAAACCCATTGAAGTCACAATCCCACAAGATGACAGACTCTCGTGATTCTTTGGGTAAAAATAATAGACGAGGAAGCAAAATTTATTTAAAAAAAAAAAAAATTTAGTCATTGGTAATGGAAAAAATTACATACCGTATTTTCCGGTGTATAGCAGTGTATTAACCGCACCCCTGTTTTTCACCCTCAAAAGAAATTAATGTATTGATTTTATTTTCTGATCTCGATCTAAATACGTTTGTACATTAACTTTGTTTGGAACAAAGTGACTGAGGTATCAACATGCTTACTCCCATGTCCGCTTAATTCTGTCTAACCGTCTTGTTCTCATTTTCAAAAGTTGAAGAGAGAAGAAGAGAAGATACCAAGAAGTTTTTATTTTTCTTTTTTTAAATATCATAAACAGGATTTTTGTGTAACTAGAAAAAGAAAGAAAAGGGATTCATACCGGTATCATACATATTCCTTGTGGATTTGTGGCCCTAAAAAGGGCCATTTGGGTTTTATGAAGCTTTTCAGCGAAACCCGAGGAAATCCTCGTCAGTGCTTTCCTCGTTGAAGATGGCACTTAACTCCTTGTCCGAATCAGGGAAGAGCACGTCCCCGTCACTGTCACTGTCACCGTCATTTGCCGGTCTTCCTCCCAAATGATGTCTTCCTCTGTGCTGTCCATGTTTTTTGAGATGCAGCATTTCAGGAATGCTCGCTTGATGTCCGATTGTGTCTCCTCCCACACCTTCACGATCCAGCCGCAGATCATCGGAAGGTCCATCTTTCTCATCCTCCCGCTCTTGGTGTAGGCCTTCTCCCCACTCATTATCTAGTTGGACCAGCAGCGATGTAGCCTGTCCTTGAACAGCTTGTTGATAGACACATTGAGGGGCTGCAAGAGCAATGTCATCCCACCTGGGATGATGACGAGATCAGTGTTGGTCCGACAGAGCAGCGCTTTGGTGTCGTTGGTCTTCTGACAACTGAACGCATCCAGGACTAGCATTCTCTGTCATCGGGAGAGACCGCCATCTGGCCTATGACTACAGACCGTGCGCACCCAGTCCTGGACCAGTCCCTCATCTATCCACCCCTTCTGCTGCGCACGAACAATGACGCTGGCTGGAAACTTGTCTTTGGGCATTGTCTTTCTCTTCAACATGACATGCGGGAAGCTTGCCACCGTCTGCAATACAGGCGAACATGGCGGTGAATCGGTCCTTCTCGTGACCAGTAATGTTGGCCGTCACATTGTGCGCAAGCTTATTTGCGGTGGGTGTTCCGTTCTTAGACTGTAGCTATTGTGAATAATTCTTCATTTGATGTGAGACCAGGTGTTTTTCTTTTGTTTTTAGTGGCGTTTTCAGAGCTGCGAGCCGAGAAGAAGTCGGAGTCAGTTGGAGAAAGAGGCTGTTAAATATATGTACGACTGAGGTTTCAATTCTGGAGGATTGGATATGGAAGGGGAAGGGTGATGTTCAAGAAGTTCAGAGGCATTATGCTCCTAAGTCATGTAATGAAGGTTCTGGAGAGGATTCTGGACGATAGGATAAGGAAGAGTGTGGAGATTGACATCGGTGAATAGCAGCAGGGGTTTCGAAAGGGTAGAGTGACGATGAATGGGATGTTAGCACTGAAACAGTTGGTGGAGAAAATGTTGGAGGTGTCAGGTGAGATGGCTTGAGATTTGTGGACCTGGAGAAGTTCTATGACACTGTCCTGAGAGAGATGGTGATGGCGACACAGATGGATGGGAGTGCCGGAAGCAGAAATCAGGTTGGTGAAAGTAATGTACAAAGGATTGAAGAGAAGGCTTTTTATTGGTCCTGGGATATCTGAAGAGTTTGGTGTGAACATCAATTTTGAGGCAGGGAAGTTCTCTCAGCTCACTCATCTTTCTCATGGTGATGGAGGTGGTAAGCAGTAAGGTGAGCTTGAGGGGTACTATGGGGTGGATGTTGTATGCGTACAACCTGGCTGTTGTGGTGTTGAGTCGGTGGGGGATGCAGGAGGTACTGGCGGAGTGTGAGGAGAAATTTGGGAAGCATGGGCTGAAGATGAGTATGGAGAAGACTCAGATGATGTGGGTCGTGCAGCAGAGAAAATAAATGAATATCAGGTAAGAAGGAAAGGAGATCAGGCAGGGAAATAGGTTTGAATATCTGGGAGGAACAGTGATCGGGGATGTTAAGTTTGAGGCAGAGGTGCAGAAGAGGATTCAGGTGGGTGTGAATGCATGGAGGAGTGTGGAGGGAGTAATGGCAGACAGAAAGATTTCAAGAAAATTGAAAGGGAAGGTTGTGATGTGTGTAATGCCCAGCCTACCTTGTGGCCTGGAGATGGTGGCACTGAAAGAAAATTAACAACAGAGGCTGCAGGTTTGCGAGAACAACTGGGCCAGGTGAATTGCAGGAGTGAAGAGGGTAGATAGAAGGAGGATGAATGAACTGAGGGAGGAGATTGGTGTGCAGATGAACTGGACAGGGAGATTGGTGAAATGCCGGCTGAGATGGGCTGGACACTTGGAGCGGATGGGGGAAGAGAGAATGGCAAAGTGCGGTTAGATTGAGGAAGCAAAGTAGGAGGAAAAGAGGTAGACTGTGGTTGAGATGGTTGGATTGTGTGGATAATCCTTAAGGTTGGGTGGATGGAGAGTGGAGAGTGTTGGCTGAGGACAGAGGGATGTGGACGAGTATCGTGGTCAAGGCAGGGCAGAAGATTGGTGCCATTGGACCTCACCCCTTATCTTATCAAGGGAAGAGGAAAAGGAGGAGGAGAACAGAACTTTGGAGGGGAGTTGGGGTTCTACACATTCGGGTGTCAGTTCTGCTGTATTAAGCACTGATCTCTGGATCGTGCCAAGACAAATTTAGCCTTTGTGTTTAAAATCGTTACATTGAGCAACTCTGGTTTTCATTCACGCATCCCATTGCATTGGCCATTGATCAAACAACAAGCAAGCAAATAAACGTGTTAACTTTGAAACCCGTTTTGACACGACATTGAACCGGCATTCCGATTCGAGCCACCAGCAGTGACGTGTCTCCTCCGGGAGCACTTTAACAAGCCAAAACATGACAAAGGCTCAGCAGTCAAAAGATCGGGCTCATTAAACATTCAACCAGTGGTTACTGTGCTCAGTGTCTCAGACTGCTCTGCAAGCTGTCTGTGGTTAACCTGATAGTTTCGTTTGTCAGATGTCTGCATGACAGTAAGCTGCGGGGATGGTATTTCATTATTAATGTGAACTTTTTAAAGTTGGGATTTAAGGTAAGGAGATGGAAATCCAGAGTTTGTCTTTTTTATGATTTCCATACCATCTGCCACTGTGCACCTGACAGGAAGCTGCTGACAATCATTTTTTGTTTTTTTGTCATTTTTTGGGGGGCTGGGGAGGGGCAGACTCTTGGAGGAAACAGATCATGCGAATGTGAGACAAAGATTATTCCAATTAATAACACATTTCTCTTCTGATTTTCTAAAATTCAACCAAAATAGCAAGGATAAATGGAATCATTTTGGGTGGGAGTGGGTGATGGTTCAAATAAGGACAAAATCGAAAGACTAAATGCATTGGCTTACACCATAACAGGAAAACAACTTGAGAAGCTCCAGATTCTGATTATTTTTATTGTCAGATAATTTATACCTCATTCCTTCAGAAACTTTCCTCCAGTGCAATCTAAGGCCAGAAGAACGTATGGAAAGAATGATCAATATTATCCTCCCCTACCCCACCTCATAAAAAATAGCCTTGATTGGTTGGTCTCATCTATTTTTTGATGCTCAATATCTCTTCTTAACACCTTTCTCCCATTCCTCATTGGCTCAGGGCCTAGGTCTACTGGTTAACTTGGTGGAGTTAAGCGCACTAAACCGCCAGTGCCTTGTTGCCATGGAACTTCAACCCTCCTCAGATTGGTTATTCCCCAATGTTGGGGATGGACAACCATCATACGAGTCAGCACCAAGCATGGTGCCAGCATTGCAAGCCCTCGTTCAGGTGCAGACTTCCCCCCTCCCCCCCCCATACTCTACACACAATATCGTATTTCCATGATCTGCCATGATTTCGATTATTTCCATGATTTTGTTGCACGTTTGTTTGTAGCCTTTGTTGCAAACTGCATTTCGGTGGAAGAGATGTGATTAGAACGACCTTTGTATTTACCTCCTGCTTGATGTGTGTGCGCTTTTGATTTCCGTGTGCGCACATTCCTGCTCGTTATTTATAAGTTCACATGAAATGTCAGTATTTGAACTCCAAAAAAAAGTTTTCTTTTTGCAATTCCTTTATTTGCTCATTTGTGGCAGTGTCTGATTTCACTCTGGTCCTTTATTCATTTTTTTCATCCGATGTGGACTTTCTTTTATATTTAATAAGCTTTCACTTCAATGTAGTCCCTTGCTTTGTGCCAAAATTGTTAGTGCTGGGTGGTTTGTATCATTTCTGCTTGAGGATCAAGTTGTCAAATGTATTATGTTGGGCTGCTCAGGGTTGCAGGGCAAGTACTTTTTATAGAGCCAAGTCACAATCTTGGAATGTTGTTCTATTGTTTACATCAAAACCTCTCGTTGCGTACTTTTTTGCACCTTACAGCTCTTCCTCCAGCGTGAAGAGGCAGCGAAGCTCGCCGAAAGCAAAACAGATGATCTTATTAAAGATGCCATGGGATCTGCTGGAGGAGGATCGGGAGCCAATGGAAATCAAGGAGGGAGCACAGGTGCAGCAAACTGTGGTTGCAGAGATGACGATGGAGGGGTTTGGCACGAGTCAGAGACGGGTCTTGAGTGGGTGGCACATTCACCAGAAAAATCTTTGGAGAGTGACGAAAAAAAAGCAAATGAGACTCGTGGTCAAGGAGAGCGGCAGGGAACGGGTCATGAAGAGGAGGAGGAGATTGACCTCAACAAAGGTGTCTTTTGATTTTGGTTGTTGCTTAAACTTTTTTGACACCATTTGAAATCATTCAAAGATGTAAACCTCTAGAAATGTAAAATCTTTGCATTTTTTTTTTTACGTAAGTCTGAGCATTTAACTACAATTTGAATTGGCATACCAAGGAACCAATTATGTGAAAAATACTCATCCCTTTCTTCAAAGAAAGAGCTTTAAATTGAAAATATATATTTTGTTTACTACCCTTGGAGCGGCAGCACATATATTTACTTCTTTTTTTTCATTCTGAGAATAAGTTCATGTTGTAATGCAATTAAACTTAAGGCAACAATTATCTTGATAACATTATGATGGTGGCGTGCTCCATCCAGCCGAGTCGAGCGGGTGGTAGGGTACTCCATCCTTCTTCGTGGATGACAATGGGGGCAGTGGCATCGCACTCTGTCCGGCCTCGCAGAGGGTGTTGATGCGCTCCATCCAGAGTATGTGGTTCGGTGCTCCGTCCAGCCCTGCGGTGGTGGCTCGCTCCATCTGGCCCCGCAGAGGGGATAATGGCAGCCTCCTCCGGCCCTGCAAAGGGGGTAATGGCAGGCTATTCCTTCCCATGGGAGGGGGTGGTGGCACATTGCTCTCGCCCTGTGGTGGCATGCTCCGTGTGGCCCCGCAGAGGGGATGGAGGCATGCTCCGTATGGCCCCGCAGAGGGGATGGAGGCATGCTCCGTATGGCCCCGCGGAGGGGATGGAGGCATGCTCCGTGTGGCCCCACAAAGGGGGTAGAAGCGTGCTCCATGTGGCCCCACAGAGGGGGTGGAGGCGGGCTCCGTGTGGGCCTCGCGGAGGGGGTGGAGGTGTGCTCCGTGTGGACCCGTAAAGGGGGTGGAGGCATGCTCCATGTGGCCCCGTAGAGGGGGTGGAGGCGTGCTCCGTCTGACCCTGCGGATGGCGTGGAGGCGTGCTCCGTGTGGTCCCGCAAAGAAATGATGAGAATGGTCGAGTTTTTCCTGTATAATTACAGCGCGTGCGCTGTATACAATTGCACCGAGTTTGAAATGTCCCCGGTGTCCCCCCCCCCCCCC
>BROF01005589.1:0-34785 GCA_024346535.1 Eptatretus burgeri | reverse complement strand
AAAAATATATATATATATATATATATATATATATATATATATATATATATATATATATATATATATACTCGACTGGTCAAAAGTTTTAGAACACCCCCATTTTTCCAATTTTTACTGATATTTAAGCAGTTCAAGTCCAGTGAATAACCTGAAATGGTACAAAGCTAAGTGGTAAACTGCCAGAGGTTAAAAAAGAAAGTTTAGGTTACCAAAAACTGAAAAATAATGTAAATTTCAGAGTTCTTTAAAAAGGCCCTTTTCAGGGAACAACTAATGGGTTAACAACTGCAGCTGTTCTGCAGCAATGGAAGTAAATTAAGCCTTGAAAGTTGATGCAAACAATTCCTACAGGTGTCCCAATTTTTGTTGATTAGTTACAAACCCTCTGTCTTTATAAAAGCATTGTTGCACCAGACTGTGTTGCTGCACCTTCTGAAGCATTACTTGGACAATATTGCCCTGCAGGAAGAAGTATATTGCTCTCATAATGGTGATAAAAAGACATTTAACAAAGGAAGACAGACAGACCATTATAACCCTTAAAAGTGGAGGTCTTTCCTTGAGAGAAATTGCAAAGAAGGCCAAGGTGTCAGTGAGTACAGTTTCTTACATCATCAAAAGGCACTTGGAAACTGGAGGAAACTCTGACAGGAAGAGGTCTGGCAGATCCAAAGCCACAACACAATCAGAAGACAAGTTTCTGAGAGTCAACAGTTTGCGTGATTGGCGGCTCACAGGACAGCAGCTTCAAGCACAGCTTCACACTGGTCGAAGTAAGGAAGTCTCAGTTTGTGAAGAGAAGTCTTCGAGCTGCAGATTTGACAGGTCGAGTGGCAGTAATAAAGCCATTGCTAAGATGGTAAAATAAGAAAAAGAGGCTTGCCTGGGCCATGAAGCACCGCCAGTGGACTACTGAAAATTGGAAGAAAGTCTTATGGACCGATGAATCAAAATTTGAAATCTTCGGTTCATCATGCAGGGTTTTTGTACACCAACTTCGCCAAAGTTTTTGTATGTACTGTAGTATGTAGTGTATGTGCAGTAGGCGAGGTTTTTGTACGCCAAAGATTATCTGCAACAACTTCGTCGAGTAGGTGAAAGGATGGTCCCTCAGTGTGTGACACCAACTGTCAAACATGGAGGAGGAAGCGTGATGATCTGGGGCTCTTTTGCTCGAGCCAGAGTCGGCTTCTTGCACAGAGTGACTGGCACCCTGAACCAAAAAGGCTACCACAGCATTTTGCAGTGCCATGCAATACCGTCTAGTCTACGCCTAGTTGCTCAGGGGTTCATCCTACATTAAGATAATGACCCAAAACATACCTCCAGGTTATGTCAGAACTACCTCAGAAGAAAAGAGCAAGACGGTAGGCTTCAAATCATGGAATGGCCAGCACAGTCTCCAGACTTAAACACCATCGAGCTGGTTTGGGATGAACTGGACAGAAGGGTGAAAGCAAAGCAACCCACAAGTGCAACACATTTGTGGAAACTTCTACAACAGTGTTGGGAAGAAGTTTCCGAACAATATTTGATTTTCATTGTCGAAAGAATGCCACAAGTATGTTCGCCTGTTATATCTGCAAAAGGTTACTACTTTGATGAGTCAAAAATTTAGATTAAATTTTGTTCAACAAAACGATTACATGATTTCTTTTTTATCTGCAGTTGTTTATTTGTTTTATGCTTTAATTTCAGAGTACATTGAAACATTAAACTGCTTAAATTTCAGCAAGATAGTGCGCTTCAGATGTGGTTTCGTAATATATGATCACACTGTTGCTTGAGCGAAATTAAAAAAGCATGCTTCCAGCAGCTCACTTGAGCTAGCACCAGTGTACCATTTGTTAACAGGTCTGAAAATGATTAGACAAGGAAAGGTATCTGTAAACGTTCCCATCACCCTGACTTGAATTGCTTATCACCTGCAAGTCGTACAGTTTTGCTGATTCTCGTGCATAACACCGAACCATGTTACCTCGCAATGGGGAAATTCCAGTCTTTCCAGCAATGGGGGAATTCCAGAAATTCCTAATGATGGAAAAATTCATTTCACATGTCAGCAGGTATTCGAGAACCTCAGAACCTAGCCATTTTGTTGCTGAGACATTTCATGTTTGCACACAATGCAATGAATTTGTGTCAAAAATGCTTTAAAAAATAGATGTGACTTTTTAAAGGCCAAGGAGGCTTTTTAATTTGCACAGAACAGAACCCTGATGATTTAAAAAAGGAAGTGAATCCCACAACCATGCAGATCACGGACTGCAGAGCCTCGGCATTCATCCAAACCCTTGAGGCATACTTTAGACCGAGGAAGATTGTCATTGCTTCTCCTTTCTCAAATGACCTACTTTCTTGTACCATGTCCCATTAGTTTGGGGTTTGGCAACTTTTAAAGCATTTAATATTCACCGAAGTCTTTCATGAACTGGCTGGCCAGGCTTGACATTCGACCAGAGCTGGTTAGGGCTGGAATTTTGAATTTGGTCAGGGTGCCAGCAAATACTTGCATGCTCTACAAGAAAACACCATGGGGTCTTTAACATCAACCAGTTTGTGCCAAAGCATAACACTGATCTTAACACTCGTTGATGGGATGCCCTGCTTGTGAAGCACCAGTCCGACAGTTTATAGTTGTTGAGAGTCAAATCAAGACGAGACTGCACTCACCCTGTGTCTCAAACAACCTGTTTTCCTTGCAACACTGACACCCCCTGGTGGACATCCCATTTTCAACAGCTCGTGGATTTCTCAGATGTCCTTGATGCTGAAACTGTGTTTTTTTTGGAAACATACGTGACAAAAAATTTAAATCAATCCATTGCATGATTGACAAGATTTCAGTTGTAGCAGATGAACACTCACAAATAGTATATTTTGTGATAATATGCAAGTTAATAAAAGTAGGGAACCAATGATTTCAAAATTACACAAAATCAATTTCCCAGGTTCAAAGAAATAATAAGATTACTTAATAATTATTAAGGAGGTTGGGAAGAACACCTAATACGAGTAACTACATTAATTATAAGCAATAAAGATATTTTTAACATCCGAGGAGATTGATATCAGCAGGTCATTATTATTTTCCTAATATACCGCTATTCACGGACCCCATGTATTCGCGGTTCATAAAGTGTGACCTGCTTCGACATTCGTGCTTTGCAGTTTGTTTGTTGTTTTTTTAATACACTTCAGGACTGGGCTCCTTTATCTACCTCGGAAATTGGAAATCAGCCAACATCACAGCAAAATAAATAAAAAAGGTGCAAAAACGGATCCCCTTAACCACAGCCCATTCAGCTTACTCAACTTCCAATCATCAGCAAGGTCATGGAATCCATCATCGTAGTTGACATAAAATCCTTCCTTTTCTCCAACAGTTTTATCTCAGATCATCAATTTGGTTTCAGACCTGGTCACTCTACCTTGGACATGCTGCTTCTACTCTCCCAACAATGTATTTTGGCCCTCAATATCAGACATGAGATCAGGGCTGTCTCTCTGGACATACTGTATTTTTGATGCAGTCTATATCCTGCCTTGCTCTCCAAACTGTCTGCTTATGGAATCCAAGGCAAACTCCACTCTTGGATTACTGACTTCCTCCCCTCTCGTAGTCAACGTGTGGCTCTCAACGGAACCCTTTCACCTCCTCTCCCTGTCAAGACAGTGTTCTCGGCCCCATATTCTTCCTAATCTTCAATTATCTCACTGACTGGAAAATCCTCTTTCTCTTTACTGATGACTCGACTCTCTGCCGTGCCATTCCTCATCCTTCTGTAGACAGGCATTAGCCTCTTCCCTCTTCTCAGACTTTCATAAAATCACAAAGTGGTCAAAAGCAATTTTGCTTATGTATCCATATTGTTCATCGTTTGCGTTTTCCCTTACCCCTCGTCGTTACCTGCATCTCTTGTTTGTCCGTCTCTGACTACTTTCTCCCTCCGCCCTGCTGTTGTTGTTTCCCTTTTTCCTGCTGTTCCCTTTGTTATGTTGTGTCCTTATTTGTTCTGCATAATTACTCTTCGACAAGCCTAGACCGTGTTTTAAAAAAGATAAAAATAAATAAATACTTTTTTTTTTACGACGCCCAGGCATTTGTGGACCAGACCCTGACATTCACGGCATTTTTCAGTAACGTATCCCCCCCCCCACGCGGTTAGTGAGGTCTGACAGTAATTTGTTCACAAAAGCCAAAACAGAGTTTCAGTGCCAATCATTGCATCATATAATCATCAGACATTTACAAAGTGAACAAAAAGTTTTAACTTACAACACAGAATGATTAAAATAAAGCAAAAATTCAGTCTTTTTAAAACTATTTAAGAAATACATGTCATATTTACATGATGTTGTGTTCCCTTGAATCGTTTTTCGATAGAAATGGAAAGATTTCTTCCAATTTAAGGAAGCACTATGAAATTAACCACAATATTTTAATATTATTATTTCACATGTAGACCGAAGCTTGTTTGCTGATGTGGTGGAAAACCCTACCTTATAGAAATGTTTTGCACTTACTTTGTAGGTTACAAGTATTTTTCACAGTCACGTCTTCAATGTGACTTTCAATTTTTTTAAAGTGGGCCTCAGAAAGCACATTGTTGTTTTTCATGAACAAGTTCACTGAGGTAGTTTAGAGAGATATATGTAACGATAATGGCACTTCGTAGGGCGCATACCTCCACCAGGTTGAACAGTTTACGTTTTGTATCCCACCGATGGGCCAGATCTGAATCCGGACCTGAACCAAAATCTAATTGGGTTGTTCTCATCACCTACCCAACTCATCCACCTAAGTTTTATCCAAATCTGTCTGCAACTTACTGAGATATCGATATTGGCCCGACCTCTCAATGGTGAAGAATCGCTTAAAATTTTTGAGTATCCTTGTCCAGATCTTCATCAAAATTAAATAAAAATTCTGAGATCTTGATCTTCACCAAAATCTAATCGATTTGTCCTTGTCACACACTCATCCTGTCCACCAATGTTCGTCCGAATCCATCCGTAGCTTTTTAAATATCCTGCTTAGAGACAAACAAACAGGGGTGAATGCACAAGCACCATTCACTTCCGAATACACAACCTCCGTTCACTTCCGGTGGCAGTGATAAACATGCGGTCAAATCCCAAATGAGCCTGAAACAAAATTCCTGCATTCTTGGTGATGATGCCGATGTTCTCCATCCACAAAATTTAACTTGCTGTTCTGTATAGTATTCTTTACAAACCTCTTGTTATCGATGACTGAATTAGAAAAACCAAACAGTGATGGACTCCAACTACACCCAAGGGGAGATATTCAAGTTATGACTTTCACAATTGAACTTTTAGCTATCTCAGGAATGTTAAACATATCATGAAAATTTTTTATAATCTTCACTTTTTGGAGGGGGAATTATTCAATATTTTAGAATAAAATGGAGTTTGAACAATACACAAAGCAAATATGTAAAAAGAAGGCAGTTGCCTTTTGTGATATTGAAAGACTTTCTCTTCAGTATCTAACATCTGTGAAGAAGCTTGTACATGTTGTCACAGTTTGACCTTGACGTTCAGAAACATCACTACACTTTCACACAAATTAAAAGACATCAGTGGATGGACAAATAAACATGGTGTAAAGAATCTGAACCTGGGATCCCAGCTTTGTGAGTGAAATGCTCAGATGGGTACACCAGTCACCAAATAGGTAAACTCAAATTAATTTTCATAGCTTATTCAAATTTTTAGATAAATGGATGCAAAAGAACAAGTAAAAAGTTTAGAGAGCAATAAGTTTCTAAAGTTGTAAAACAAAAGGCCAATTTCAAGAAGAAATGCAAATGGTTATCATTTCCTTTGCAGCACGTGGCTGCAGGATTGTTTTTTATTTTTTGAGACTCATGGAATAGTTAGTACAAGTACACTGAACGGATCAGGATGCAACAGGACAGGACGAAAGGAACAGTAGAGAGAGCGGGGAAACACCAACAGCAGAGTTAAAGGTCTAGCCTAGATAGAGGGGGACTTGGACAAACAATGGGGGACAGGAGAGGATGCATCCGGTACACAAGATGGATATTAGATTGGTGACGATATGAGATGGTGGTGAACAGCTGTCCTAAAGACTTGGAGGGAAGAAAGAGATTGAAAAGAATGTGAAATTTGGTTCCACAGGTGGGGGAAAAAAAGAGTAACAAATGAGTGTGGTGGGCAGTGATCCTGAATTTAGGTGATTTCACCAGAAGGTTGATGGTGAACCATGTTTGCCTTGCAGAATCCTTGGGGGGAGGGGGGTTGTGGGGGGCAAAGCATGGAAAGAGCAGAGGGTGCAAGACCAGAAAGGAATCAGTAGAAGACAGAGACCACAGGCTTTTATGTGATGGCGAAGTGATAGGCCCATCGACTCCGCTTCATCGTAGAAGATTCCATTAATCTTGAAGGCCTTGGTTTCCATTATGTCAAGCCAAACAAGATGTAAGGCAGGGGAGCAGGGAGCCAATTCAGATGAAGGTCATGTCGGTGATAGAAGTTCAGGAGTGCCAAGGAAGGACTTTATATGACTGAGAATGCCTAGTCGGTGGCTGGCTTTGCAAGCCAACGTTGAAATATGGTTTGCCCAAGAAAGATCATGGCTGATGATGAAACGCAGAAGTTTGAACTTTCTCCAGACATTTTTTTTTTTGGTATACCTTGGTCGAGGCTCGTATGAGAGCTAACACACAACTCACAGCAAGGAGGCATGAGACAAGAGGGGCGGGAGTGGAAGGGACAAAACAGTGGGGAACAGACACATTCGGTGAACTGTGGAAGGGAGAGGGATGGGGATGGGACGGGGAACATGGCGAAGAGAAGATGGACATTACAGGGACTTTCAGGAAGGAAAGCAGGGGAATTGAAGGAAGTGGGCTTGGGTGGATTATCGGGGGTAGAAAAGATCGAGGATTTGGATGGGGGACGATAAGAGGTGGTGGTGAACAGCTGTTTTGAAAGCCTGGAGGGAAGAATGGGAAAGAATAGAGTGAGGAAGTTTATTCCAAAGGTGGGAAAAAAGAGGAATGAAAGAGTGAAGATGAGCAGTGATTCGTGATTTTGGTAGGTTTACCAGAAGGGGGTTGTTGGCGGACCTTGAGCGCCCTGTGGAAATGTGGTGGGGACAAATCGCAAAGAGAGCAGGGGGGGCAAGGCTGGAGAGGAGTCGCTAGAAGACAGAAAGACCACCGACCAACCTGCAGTGATTGAGTGAGAGGCCCAAAGACTCAGCTTCATTGCGGGAGATGCCGATGATCTTAAATGCCCTGGTTTCGACAGCGTGAAGCCGAGAAAGGTGGGAGGCAGGAGCACCAGCCCAGAGGGGAGAGCAGTACTCCATCAGGCTACGAACAAAAGCTTTGTAAGTGGTCAGGAGCTCAAGAGGGCCAAGGAAGGACTTTGCACGACGGAGGATTCCCAGTCGGCGACTGGCTTTTGAGGCGAGGTTGGAAATGTGACTTTCCCAGGAAAGGTCATGGCAGATAGTGAGACCCAGAAGCTTGAAAGAAAATACTTCTTCCAGTATTGGAACGAGAAAAGACCCGACTAGATTTTGGTTCAGGTCCGGATTCAGATCTGGCCCATCGGTGGGATACAAAACGTAAACTGTTCAACCTGGTGGAGGTATACATTTGTAAAGAAAGTAGATCGGAGGGTTTGCCAGATGGTCCTTTTGGAGAGATAGTGAGTGTGTGAGAATTGTCAGCATTGAAAGACCTATTCCAAGTGTTTGACCATCTTGTGATTTGTCAAGGTCTGAAGATAGGAAAGAGGCTGCAGTCTGTCTGTCTGAAGGATGAGGGATATCATGACAGAGGATGGAGTCACCAAGTAATAGACAACAGGGATTTTCCAGAGTCAGAGAGATCATTGATGAAGATCAGGAAATAGGACTGGGCCCAGAACACTGTCTTAGGACACCCCAACCTTGACAGGGAGAGGAGATGAGAGGATTCCTTTGAGTACCACACATTGGCTACGAGAGTAGTGGAAGTCAGTAAGCCATGTGTGGAGTTAGCCTTGGATGCTATAGGCAGAACGTTTGGAGAGCAAGGCAGGATGTCAGACTGTAGTACGAGATATGTCGAGAGAGACGGCCCTGATCTCATGTCTGACATTGAGGGCCTTTATTGTTCAGAGAGAAATAATAGTAAGAGTAATAGTAATAGCAGAGAGCGTAACTGTTTTAATCAAGCTTCAGCTCTTTTGGATACACAAATAATTCGGAAAATAAACCGATCCAGAGATCTTTCAATCCGTATTAAATGAGAAGCACAGTCCTTGGATTTAATTTAACTAGCAAGTTGCCCATGCCCACACAGGATTCTAAACTAGGTCGGGATGGAGACGACTGTCATCGAAGACGTCTGAATTTGCATTTATTGCCACATCTGATGCAATTGAAATGCTCTAATGACGGCAAGGTGCTCCATTTGAAACTTTTTGTTTGATATATGTAGCTTTTTGATGCCTGGGGTCGGTAATAAAAAAATTGTATCGGTGCCAAAGCTAGTGACCAATTATAAATTAATAGTCGGACGATGTGGTTACACAGATCGATTCCCATACCCTCTACAACTTTTCCATCAAATAATATTAAGTGAAATTATTGTCAAGAGAAATTATAATTACGCTTTTCAATATGATGTAGAAAAACCATGTTTGATTCTAAATGTGGAAGAGAAAGGTGAAAAAATATGCATTCTCTCCTGGAGCATCTGAAATCGGTGATGTATCGTCAGATTGTGAACATCATGAAATATGAAGAGCCTATTATGCTTTTTGTTTGTTTTTTTTTTTGTTTGTTTGTTTTTTCTACACAGTCTAAGGCTCATTGGGATCTGAAATGTAAATCACACACACATGCAGACAAATGCATGAGACAACACTAGACTTCCCTTTAAACATACACAGGCACTGAGCTTGGGGGAAGTGACATAACTTCCTGGGGCACTCACTCTTGGGCCTGGTGATGCCACATTTAGGAGATGCCAATCCACAGCTTTTTGCCGTGCTCTATCCCCTTAATGCTTAGCATCAAGCAAGGAAGCAGTAGTCACCCATTTTTAAAATATATGGTATGACTCGCCTCAGATCAGAATTGAATTGCAGACCTCTTAGACTCAGAAACATTGCTTTAATCATTTGCCTCCAAGTATGGTTATGCAAAGATAATTTGGTATTATGTTGTATTGTATTGTATTGTATTTTATGGGTAAAGTATTTTGTATTGTGTTGTATCATATTGTATTGTATGTGGGTATTGAAAAACTCTTATTTTTCTCATTGATCATGTTCAAATCTCTTCCAGTGATAAGTCAGTATTGGTTCATTGAACTTTGAGCTTGAAATGTTGACAGAAGAAAAAAATATACAACCCCCCCCCCCAACACACACACACACACACACACACACACACACACACACACACACACACACACACACACACACACACCCTGCCACACAATCCACACTAATTCTGTACAAGTTTGATGTGTATCCCACAAATTGTGTCCAAAAATTTTTTTGGTTATCTTTCCTTGTTGAGGAAAACCATTGGTAATTCTAAATTCTGCTCCAAATATGAAGATATATGTATTCTTTGACTGGGGAAACCAGTTAATCTTCAAGAGATTCATCAATATATTCGACATTGGAAATTCACCCAAGACAGGCTCATCAAAAATATTTCAAACCCTGAGCGACCCTTCGGATATACCTCATTTGGGGATGGGATGTTCCTTCAATACTCCAATTTAAGGTATGCATGCTACTCTGTTGGTAGGAAGTAAAGAGGAATTGATGAAACTGCTGCAGACAGTGAAGGAGGAAAATGAAAAAGCTGGTCTTTATTTCAACCGAAAACAAGACAAAAATCTTGTCAACTGAGAAGATCGGCGTGTTCAGATTGGGAGAGTATCATGTGGACATAGTGGAAAGTTTCATCTTCCTGCGTTCTAAGATTGATGAAATTAATCGGTGGTTCGTGTGTTGGAGAGAACAGCAATGTCAAGATCAACCAATATCTGGAAAGACACAGATGTGACGAAACAAACCGAGAAGGGACTGGTGAATGCTCTGGCATGTCCAGTTGCAATGTATGGATGAGTCATGGGCAGTGAAGAAGAAATAAAGGCAGAAGATTGACTATTTTGAAATGTGTTGTTGGAGAGGAAGGTTTAAAATCCCATGGACTGCAAGACAGATCAGTGCTTGAAGAAATTAGACCACCATGTCCATTATAAGTGTCAATGCTAAAACAGAAACGTCATATGTTGGATACGTTATGCATGCACAAAAAGAAAGTCTGGAAAAGTCAACCATGCTGGGTTTGGTTGGGAGAAGAAGACGAAGAGTCAGACCATGTATGTGCTGGATGGATGGGGTGAAGGCTGCAACCAAGCTTTCTCTGCCAGAGCCTTGGGACGCAGTGCAGAATGGCGATGTTTGAAGAAATCTGATCATGAAGGTTACCAGAAATCGAACACGACTTGACAGAATGAGATAACTAGATGGTTCCTTTTTCCCCATTCATAAACAATGTGATAGCCACTCAACCATTAGGCATGGTTATTAACAACCAAAAGGATAGCCAGTGCTGGGTTATGAGGTAGCAAATGAATGCTGTGGATTGGCATGATTTGCATGAACAGAGTTGAAGAAGATTGATGCCTTGACATCCTGCCCTACCCAACCCTACCCTTCTCTACCCTACCCGACCCTACCATTGCAATGCAATGAAAAGTTTATCTCTGCAACACAAACACGAGACTCGCATGGAGAAAAGCATTCCCCTCACCGGATTATTGTGACGATGGCGTTCTTCTCACATGCATCCTGACGCCGTTCAGCTTGGAATGAGGACGAAATCTGGATCGACGGCTCTGCTTTTGTTTATTTATGACCATAAGGACATAAATCTCAGCCTTCAAAGACCTGAGTGCCATACGGATGCCATCCTAGTTTGGAGGTGATGTGTTGGCATAATTTATGTCCACGACATCAGTGTCATGTCACGTCTAGGGTCAGTGTGCTCCTTTTAGTTTAATTTATCATTCCTAGCTGCAAACCTTCTAACTGGAAATCATCAGGGCAGAGACGATGTGTTTGTGTGGCAGACGACACTTATTGCCAACAGGTTGTGCAGCGAGCACCGTCATGGAACTCTACCTGTGCCTTTCTGCCTCGTCAAGTTGGAGGGTTTGATTTATGTGTGTGTGTGTGTGTATATACAGGCAGTGGATAAAAAAGAATTGGAAACACTTGGGTAAATGAGGGACACAAGCAACGGCTTCCATACAGGTGTGATCCATGTGGAAAGCAAGTAACATCCCAGTGTGCTTATGGTCATGTATAAAAATTCTGCACAGGCCTGGTTGCCCATAATTATGGCGAGCATGTCTGCAAGAAGGGAGCCACCCCCCACCCAATGTTCCTACCCACAGAGCACGTGTTGTTGCCCAATGGTTTGATGAGCATGACACTGTTGTCCATATGTCATGGCCTTCTCAGTCTCCAGATCTGAACCCAATTGAGCATTTATGGGATATTCTGGAATGATGCCTTAGACAGCGTTTTCCGTCTCCATCAAACAGGTGCGAGTTGATTGTCATTCTCGTGGAAGAATGGTGTCGTATACTTCCTGCAGAATTCCATACGCTGGTGAAATCTATGTCATGGTGCACACAGGCCATACTGGTCGCACGTGGTGGCCCAACACCCCCAATAAGTGACTTTTTATTGGTGTTCCCATTTTTTTGACCTGTGTGCGTGTGCGCATGTTGTCGGTCGGTCCCTAAGCAAAAACGTCAGTATCATTAAAAGCAAAATAAGCCAAGTTGATGCGCTTCTGGTTGAGATTATTCTTGTAACATTTTAAAGGATAGTCTTATTTGAGATCCCCCCCCCCCCTAGATACATCATTGTCTGTTGCCATACACCCGACAAATACCTTTTGTTTATTTTTTTGGATGTTTGTTTTGTCTTTTGTTTTGCAGAGCTCTGTGGGAACAACCGGCCAGAATTCGATTGCCAGGGTCATCGAATGCTTGGAAAGATGTTAGCAGATGCCTGGGCCTAAGCATTTTCTTTTGTCATGCCTTGCATTGAAACATTTTCTTTTATTTTTTTAAAGCAATTGTAACACTTCACAACACGTATAGCTTGGAACATCCCTCACCCTGTCCACGTGCAGAACCCAATTTTAAGTGAGTTGTGTTACTCACACCGGGGACTCGGCAGTTTAATTTTTAATGCTGGGAGAGTTTGTCACGGAAGGCAGGTTTGAAGTTGATTCGTTTTTATTTTTAATCTTTCTTTCTTCCACACCACACCAACACTTTTGATAAAGGTTGCCTAGTGATCTTCCCTTGCGATTACCTTTAGCCAAACCGGTGGTTCGTGAATGGCCTGTCTGTTGTGCTGAGAACATTTTGACCGAACGCTGTGCCAAGTCAACACCAGAGCTGGCCATTGGTCTCATGTGTATAAGAGGTCGCTAAATCTCCTGTTGGTCTCTGACAAGCTCGTGGCTCCCATTACAGATGCCGCTTCTCAAATGTTGCAGAGGTTAACCTGTGGCTGGGATTTCCATTGACTTTTAATCTCATCACACCTAGTTTTATTGTCTTTTAACGCATTTTAGCTTGTGCCGCATTCAACCTGCAAGGGTAGCTGTTTGGTAATATTGGAACGAGATTTTTGTTTCTCCTGCAGTTTATTTTCTTCTTGTGTAACGATCTAACACGGCATTAATCACCTAGTCCATTTGTTTATTTGTGATCACGGTTGCTTCAGAGTGCTCCCGTAGATTTGGCCATTTTCAGGACTATGAATGAATCGATAAACAGAGGAAGGCCGAGGAGCTTCATAGAAGGAACAACCCTCCCTCTTGCCCCCAACTTCCACCTAGCTTCTCACCAATCGAGTCCAATACTGCAGTTTCACCTCAAGTGATATATTTTTTATTAAATGAAGTTTGTGGCCGTCTCATATGTTTAACGTTTGTTTTTCTGCAGTCTTGGACAGGAGGGCCTTTTTTCTGCCTTTTTTTTTTTCTTGCAGAGCAGTGCTCAATCTTAAGTGTCCTCCGCCACCACCACCTCCCCCATCCCCTTCTCTGCCTTCTGGTTGGGTTTGTGAAATGAACCCAAACGATGTACATAGCCGCTGTACATACATTGGTTGCCCGTGTTTAGGATTGTGATGCGGTTTGAAATAAATTTTCTTACTCTGTACAGATTACCCTGCTGTTTGACAAGTTTGTATACCACACTGTCCAGTTGGTTTACTTGTGTACATACTCTTTTTGCTCTCAATAAAGTCACAAATTGTTGCCTTCCTTACATGGTATTTCCTTGATTTCAGTCGAAGGTGTTTGTAACATATACATTCCGAATGCTTGTAAACAAGTCGGGTCCTATTGCGATGTGTTCCCACCCTCCAGCTCGCTTACCAAAACCCCCTCTTCCCCCCAGTTCGGTGATGAGGTTGGAATACGATTCATTCGGTCTTGCAAGTTCACATACTGTTTGAACCCTTCAAGGTTTGGTGATTTTAAATTTGAGATTGTTCGATCATTCGTGCCTTGTGCGATTTATTATACTTATATATTTGCTTTTCTTCTCTCCGTAATATCACGGTTGTTTTGCATTGTGAAAACTGTGTGTGTTTATCACACTTTAACCATTCACAGTCATCGCCGTTCGTATGCAGCACCCACCTGCGGGTTAGCATCAGATCTCGCATGGGTACGCTTGCGCTGCTGATGCAATGCCCCCTGTCGGTTTGAGCAAAAATTTCGAATTTGTTCAGTGTTCCGGAGATGGCTCACCAACTCTTCGAGAAGGACACCATGGTAGCTTTAACATCCACCAACTCATGCCGGTCGACAGGACGCCCAGTTTAACGTCCATCCGAGGGACGGAACACACATCGATGAATCGACCTGCCTGTGAAATATCAGGGTAGCAGTTTATAGCTGGGTCAGGGTTCAAACCCAGGCTTGACAGCTTAGAGGCAAGTGTGCATACCTCTTGGCCATCTTGTCAGACAGAACCATTAGTGATTATTTTTCTGTACAAGTCGTGATCGTGTTTTGAAGTTTATGTTCAATGTTTTAATGCATTGTTTTTGGCAGTGATTGGAAGGTTTGGAGTTGCCTCTGTTTAGAAAATAAATAAATAAACAATTGAAGGTTGGGTTTGTAAATGTTAACCTTCTGGACTTGCCTCGTGAGAAGTTTTATTGCAATGGGATCGTTTTGATTGCAGCTCTTCATTAGACGGCGAAATCATTTCGATTTTTTTCCCAGTTGAGAAGTGCCAAAACGGTTCCAGTGCTTGATTTCTTTTGTCCACCTCGTCTCTCATGATGTTTCAGTGTGGCCGTTTCGAATCGGGGCAACGCCAAGTGAGGTGAGCTCTCTCGTCGCAACGTTCAAGCGATTGGCATCAAACGTGAAGTTTAAGGTGAAAGCAGAAGAGCCACCCTCTCGTTCCTGAGCAGAACGAGTAGTTTCCTCATTTTGGGGGAAGTGGTTGCAGTGCCTTTGCTCGTCTTCATTAAGCAGGTTTCTGTGAACCGTGACTCTATGCCACAGGGACGAGACTTGTACGCCACAACTGTTTAATGCTCACCATCCGAGGGTCTTGCATTATTGGACTTGTGGATGCTGAGAGGTTGCATTGTGACGATGAACCTTTTACACAGAGACCCGTCGGATCTTCAACGAAGAACTTGGGATGCAGGAAAAGGCCATTTGTCCCATCATGCCTGTGCTTTATCAATGGCACCAATTTGATGTATCGGTTTATTTACTTTATTTCACTGAGAGGGAGAGGAGTACAATGGGGCAGGCACATGGACATCACCATGGTGGTTTTACCCCGTGCGTGAAAAGTGAGGTCTACAAATGGTGTCTGTGTGTCCACAAATGCCAGTTTATCATCAAGGAATAACTATTTCAATTGAATATTATATTTTGAATGTTAATCGAAAAACAAACCTGCAGTTTAACAGCACGTTGGCTCTTAATTTGTTCCAATCGCCCGTGCGCAGAGAGGAGTGAGATAATATTTTTGTCCTGTCTGCCTGCCTGGCAGTCAAACAAAATTGAAAATCATTCCAAACAGGAAAGTTACTGTTTTTTAAGACGTTATAAAGGAAACAAACAACAGGCATGAATAAATAATTAATGTATCGAGTTAGATAAGGTGGTGTAATAGCCACTGCGTCAATGGCGGTAAACCTCTGGAATTTATTCATTTGTACGACCTTTAAAATCTTTATTTCATTTAAATTGAATTATATACTTGAACAAGAGAAAACAAAACGCTTCCAAAAACTTGTCGGATCATCGGCAGTGCTGTCGGATCCCGCTATTCGCAGAGGATACCTTCCTAGAAAATGCCGCGAATGTTGAATCCGCGAATTTCAGGGCATTGTTTCAATGGGAAAAAAGGGATTAGGTTCCTGGCTGTTCGTGAGTAGAAGCAAGTCGCATTTTATCAACAGCAAATCCACGACTCCTGGGATCTGACAGTACTTGGACATGTTAAATAAGGTGGTGTGTAAGACCCTGCACTATGGCGGTAAACTTTTGGAATTTGTTTAAATTCAAACTTTAATCATTTTTTTATTTCAATTGAATTATATACTTGAACACTGCGTGGGATAAGGTGTTCTCTGAACTCTAGTTTGTTTATTTATTTGCATGGGGTGGGCAGGTGCCCCTCTATCCCCAATGTTTCCAGGTACCAATTCCATTGTAATCCTATCTGTTTCTGCTGCCATTACCTTTCCAGGGAGACTATTCTCCTTAAAGAGAGGAGACCACTACTCTAAGTAAAAGATCCCTGCACTACTATCGTCCTCACCCTTTACTCTCAGCCCATGGCCTGTGTCTCATGTCTTGGACAAGTGCGTTATTTGTTCGACCACCATTTATTTACCCGTATGATCTACCATCCAGTACCATTTCCGGTCTCATCGGGATGATGTTGCCGGTGAAAAAGATTTGCAACTTGCGTTTGTTTGGCCTTTGCCTCGACATTGCAACTTGGCTTCGTGCGGTACGTAATTACGATGTCCTGGGACCTGCTGAAGTCTCGCTTTAACCAAGTGCTTCGTTGCTGGTGTTTGTCGTGTGAATTCGCACCGATGCGTGCGAGTGTCCCCTCCTTGGATAGACCCGATCACCCGTCCAGCAGCTGGTGGGCGCGCCTGGGCGTGCGGCCCAGCGCTACGTACGGTCCAAAGCTGTCGCATCCTCCCTGCAGCGGGTGCAGAGCGGACGACAGAGGCCCAGCGAGGGAGCCTTTTTTAACCCCCTCCTCTTTATCTTGCCCGTCCGTGTCCTCCTGCTCTCGCTCTCTTCCTCCTATACATCTCCCAAGCGCTGTCCCGTCTCTCCAACAGCGCGACCCCCACAAACCACCCCTGCCACCAAACTCCACCACCCGCCCTCCACCTCTCCGCTCGACAGCTTGCACTCGTGCAGCGAGCGACGAACCCGCGACGGCTCACATGAATGAACGAGAATGCCGAAAGACAACGTATTCGCGAATTTACGGCACGATGTCTTTTCATCATCGTGAATCGTGATCACCACTTTCGGCGCTTTGTTTTCCTTGGGCGGCGTTTCGGCCTCGAATGGGGCATCGTCTGTGCTGCGGTTCGCAGATCAATTTGCACCATTTTCGAAGATGTATCTTCGCGGTAACGAGACGAAATCTTCACGATATCGTACTTTAATAATTATTCGGCTCAAGCTACACTTCCACTCTACTTGGCTTTGTGAGCTGTTTCTGTGGGATTTCAAAGAGTGACATCAACACCTTCGGATCGGTTTGGTGTTTAAATATTGAGCGAAATCTTACTCAACGATTTTCGTTATCATTTCGCGATGCTCCAAACGCCCGTCGGGTGAAGGGTGTTTGTGTGTGAAAAGTACGTTATATACAAATATATATATATATATATATATATATATATATATATAATTTATTTATGTATTTATTTCTGCAATTCGTCCGCCAAGAGGAGTCGGGTGTATGGATTCAAACCACACAAAAGTCACAGCAAAAGAAAACCCCGCGGTTCGGCTCCTGCTGCATGGCGTGCTCTGCAGCTGTCAAAAAGGTCGTGCCCTCGGCGCGCATCCCCTTCGCTTCGCCTGACCAACGGGTCCGGTCGTGTTCGTGCGTGCACCCGCGGCACGTGTGTGTGTGTGTGTGTGTGTGTGTGTGTGTGTGTGTGTGTGTGTGTGAGAATGACCGTATGCTGGGAGAAGGAAGAAGGAGCGAACGCGTCATAATGAAAATAAATAAATAGAATAAGGGGAGGGTGGGGCGACCCGGGGGTGAATGGTGCTCCGCGCCAGACCGCTGCCTCCAGGTCCTTGGGGAACAGGACACAACAAGGGCTGCGCTCAGATCTCGCTTACGGGCCCGGGCGCCTGCAGCCCGTTCGACCAACAAAGGCCGCAGGCTTAGGTGACAAGGCAGTAAGCGGGTGCATTAAGTTGATGAATAAGAGAGCCGAGCGCAAAGCGAGCATCGATACGGGCGCTGAAACCTCATGATGTTTCCGCGGGGCTGGGCAGAGATCGTGGCGCAACGCGGGGTGTAATAAACGATCTTTGGGGACGCTCCGCGGCCCCTAACGATCGGGCCATTACACGACGCACAACCCCGCTCGTCGCGACAGGAATGCTCCCACTATTACTCATCGGGAATGCCAGGGTATAGGGTTTGACGAGGGGGAAGAAGGGTCTTTATCAGTGCGAGAGGTGTGTCCGTCCACCTGTTGTCCCACTGCAGGTGTACGTTGCCTTTCTTCTCTCCGTCACGTTATACCTTCGTGCTCTTGCATGAGCATCCTCTTTCCCGAAACTCTCATGCCCACGTGATTTGTTTTAACTTCTTTTTTATTATTTATAGTCCATCGTCCGTGGAGGGGTGGGGAGGCCGTGGGGCCAGGGGGTGGGGAGGCAACCTCTTTCTTTTCATAATAAAGCCTGTCTATGACAGCTATATTAAATAATTAATAGGTGCCGTACTGGGAGAATATACAATAACACACCATTCGTTCCCTAAAAAAGAACTTTGACGCAGGAGGACCTGTCATGATGGCCCATCAAAGCCTGCGCTATGATTACCAACCTATGGTTGTTTGTCCGTGCTCAATCTTTCTTCAATGCTGACTCGAGCAAGGAAGCATTTTTAAACACTTTGGTATGGCTCGGCCGGGGTTTGAACCCACCGACCTCTTCGACTCACAAAGCAAACCCTCAAATTACACAGGAGTCCAGTTTAAAATAAAATGTACAACTTGTGTATAAACCTTACACGGAGCGTTCAAAAAGTTCTCATCTATAGGATAAACCGCATATAATTATAATGGGAGCTTGTGAATGATGGTATTCCGAAAACTTTTGAACGCGCTTCGTTCGGTAATGGACTTTACAAACTGGGTGAGCTTTTCTAATCTGAGGTTATGATAAGATACCTTCACGCCGTTCACACGAGAGAACTTTCTCTTCTTCTGTTTAGACAATAAACTACTTTACATTCACTCCGCAAGACTCCTTCCTTTGTACGGATTCTGACCTTGAAGCACGTACACGGTGAATTACACGGCGAGTCGGCAAGCAATAAAAACCTGTCTTTTATGGCCGTTTGGTTTCCCCGAAGAAAGCGTCGTCACCCAGTCAGGTTATTTGGTATCACAATTATTATTACTCATATTAGCCAATTACTAATAATTATTATAGGCCAAAGTATCATTCCACACCACTCAAGCTCCAACCTTATTATTCTTGCTGGGGTTATTGTTACCACGTTATGTTATTACCCCGTGCACAATAGCGGGGGTTTAGCAATCAGTTCGTGTCCCATGACCGTCCGTCTTGGTGTCCACAAACGTCAGTTTATGATCGACGAACAACTGTTTTCAATTGAATGTTTTATTTCGAACACGAATCGAACGTGAATCGGAAAACAAACCTCTACTTTAGCATAATGTTGCCTCTGAAGTTGTCCGGATCGCATGTCCGCAGAGAGGAGTGAGATAGTTAGCATTTTTATTGAGTGTGCCTGCCCGGCAGCCAAACAAAATGGAAAGTCATTCCAAACAGAAAACCTTCTGTTTTTAAGGACGTCACAAAGGACACAAACAACAAGCACGAAGAACTCATGTAATGTGTCAGACTTAGAGAGTGTGTTCTTACAGAGACTGGGTAAAATGGCGATAAAACGGCAGGAAATTCCAGAATTAATTAATTTGTACAACTTATACAATCTTTATATTATTTAAATTGAATTATATACTTGAACACGAGAACACAAATTGCTTTCTTACCGCTTCAAAAACCCTTCTGTTTAACAGTACTTGCACATCTTAAATTAGGGTGGTGTTTACGGGTGATATACCATTTTAGGGTTTCGTATAAATAAGGGTGGTGTTTACAGGTGATGTACCGTTTTAGGGTTTTGTAGAAATAAGAGTGGTGTTTACGGGTGATGTACCGTTTTAGGGTTTAGTATAAATCAGGGTGGCGTTTATGGGTGATGTACCGTTTAAGGGTTTAGTATAAATAAGGGTGGTGTTTACAGGTGATGTACCGTTTTAGGGTTTAGTATAAATAAGGGTGGTATTTACGGGTGATGTACCGTTGTGGGGGTTTGTATAAATAAGGGTGGTATTTACAGGTGATGTACCATTTTAGGGTTTTGTATCAATAAGGGTGGTGTTTACGGGTAATGTACCGTTTAAGGGTTTTGTATAAATAAGAGTGGTATTTACAGGTGATGTACTGTTTAAGGGTTTTGTATAAATAAAGGTGGTGTTTACGGGTGATGTACCGTTTAAGGGTTTTGTATAAATAAGAGTGGTATTTACAGGTGATGTACCGTTTTAGGGTTTTGTATAAATAAGGGTGGTGTTTACAGGTGATGTACCATTTTAGGGTTTTGTATCAATAAGGGTGGTGTTTACGGGTAATGTACCGTTTAAGGGTTTTGTATAAATAAGGGTGGTATTTACAGGTGATGTACCATTTTAGGGTTTTGTATCAATAAGGGTGGTGTTTACGGGTAATGTACCGTTTAAGGGTTTTGTATAAATAAGGGTGGTATTTACAGGTGATGTACTGTTTAAGGGTTTTGTATAAATAAAGGTGGTGTTTACGGGTGATGTACCGTTTAAGGGTTTTTTATAAATAAGAGTGGTATTTACAGGTGATGTACCGTTTTAGGGTTTTGTATAAATATGGGTGGTGTTTACGGGTGATGTATCATTGTAGAGTTGTTTTTTTATAAACAAGGGTGGTGTATAAGACTGCTTCAATCGTGCTAAACTTCCAGAATTTTTTTTAATAACTTTAGATAATTGTTCAATTTAAATAGAAATTTAACCTGAACACTACACGGGGCAACGTGTTCTATGAACTCTCTTGTTGTTATTATTAATTATTATTATTATTCCTCTATATTTTGTGACACGTTTTTCTCAGAAGCCACCGATAACTCTGCAGGATTGTTGCAGGTCAAATGATCTTGTGCTTTTCCTCCAAAGAAGCTCATTGTGATTGGTGGCCATCTTGGAGCTATGGAATTTTGTTTTTTTTTTTCTCGACACAATTCAAAGATATTTTTCAGAACCCCTGAACCAATCAATATGACATTTCAGATACATAATCGCTACATCGGGGAGCTTCAGGTTTGCTAAATACATGTAAGGTGGACGTATCATTAATTATGAGATAAGATGGCCAGGATAGACCAATAAAAATTGTCTGTTTTTCGGTGTCCAAAGTTGATGAATTGCAATGGAGAAAATTTGTGTATAAAGGTCACAGGCTATGTGATTGGTATATAATGGTTATTTATAGGCCATATGATTGGTTCCAACTGTCTTAGTGCAGTGTTTGTCCTGTGTTGTCACCAAACTACTCCCTCAACCTTTTGTGAAGTCGTACCAAACTTCTGGGCTGCACCTCCCTCTCCCGTGTGTGTGTCCTCAGGGTATTTTTTTGGACATTCTTTGAAAAACTTCTTTTTTTTTTTACTTCAATATTCAACTTAAAAATTGCTGATGAAAATGTAATATCACGAATATTACACATTAATTTGTAAAATAAATGTTTTAATTCTGATTGTAAATCATGACAACACGGCAACTCACGCACTAATCCTCAGTTAAAAGAAGCCGGTCTGTATAGCGATGACATGTGGTGAGGTGTCTTGAATCGCACAGTCGGAATTGTTTTTAATAACATGGCGGTGAGGTGTTTTTAATAACGTGGCGGTGAGGTGTTTTTAATAACATGGCGGTGAGGTGTTTTTAATAACATGGCAGTGAGGTGTTTTTAATAACATGGTGGTGAGGTGTTTTAATAACATGGTGGTGAGGTGTTTTTAATAACATGGCGTTGTGTAGTGGGAATGTGTTTTTAAGAACATGGCGGTGAGGTCTTTTTAATAATACGGCGATGACATGTTTTTCATAACATGATGGTACTGCAGTGGGAATGTGTTTTTAATAACATGGCAGTGAGGTGTTTTTAATAACATGGCAAGAATGCAATGGGAATGTGCTTTTAATAACATGGCGGTGAGGTGTTTTTAATAACATGGCGATGAGGTGTTTTTAATAACATGGCGGTGAGGTGTTTTTAATAACATGGCGGTGTGGTGTTTTTAATAACATGGCGGTGAGGTGTTTTTAATAACATGGTGGTGAGGTGTTTTTAATAACATGGCGTTAGTGCAGTGGGAATGTGTTTTTAATAACATGGCAGTGAGGTCTTTTTAATAACACGGCGATGACGTGTTTTTCATAACATGATGGTACTGCAGTGGGAATGTGTTTTTAACAACATGGCAGTGAGGTGTTGTTAATAACATGGCGGCAATGCAATGGGAATGTGTTTTTAATAACATGGCAGTGAGGTGTTTTTAATAACATTGCGGTAATGCAATGGGAATGTGTTTTTAATAACATGGCAGTGAGGTGTTTTTAATAACATGGCGGTAATGCGTTTTTAATAACATGGTGGTTATGCAGCTGGAATGTGTTTTTAATAACATGGCAGTGAGGTGTTTTTAATAACATGGCGGGAATGCAATGGGAATGTGTTTTTAATAATATGGCAGTGAGGTGTTTTTAATAACATGGCGGTACTGCAGTGGGAATGTGTTTTTAATAACATGGCAGTGAGGTGTTTTTAATAACATGGCGGTAATGCAGCGGGAATACTGTATGTTTTTAATAACATGGTGGTAATGCAGCTGGAATGTGTTTTTAATAACATGGCACTGAAGTGTTTTTAATAACACAAGAAGCACCCACTCCCTAAGGGAGCCATCAAGGGGGTCATGTTTATGCATATTTTACTACAAGAGGTCGCAGGATTACACACCCAAAAAATGGTTGCGATCGATTCAGCCATTTTTGCGGCACCTGGGAACAGACGGACGGACAGACATTTGGTGAATTATAGTAAGATGGCGCCAGTGCCGGATTTAGACTTGGTGAGGCCCAAAGCTGTATAAAGCTGGGAGGCTCCTGGTTAAAAAATGACACCAGAAAATTACACAAAAATTGAAAACATATATGCCTTTTAATTATTTCTCAAATCATCCGATTTTGATTCTCTTCCTCTATTAAGGCGCTGTCACATTAAGGCCTTGACGATTTAGCCAGCAATGGCAATGTATAAAAATGTATGTAAAACGTTGGCGTACGCTGAAATTTTGATGTTTTTTTTTAAGTTTTGGTCGTATGCATAACATATTAGTAACGGGCACAGAACGTTTCGTTGTCTTATAGATAACTTATACCAACGAATGCTTAGCCTGTTGTCGGCGTTCACACCCTATGCCCAACGATAGTTTAACTTAGGCATAGCGTGCTGCACGTATCGCCGACGATCACGTGGTGTAGCCTATTAAAAAGCTGCCGCTCACCGATTCAAATCATAACCGCCTGAGAATTGGAAGTGTCAACATCGCAGTCACACCTTGACGATTTAGCCAGTGTATGCCGACCTATGAAAAATGTGTCTAAAGCGCTGACACAAGTCGAATACGTAATGGGTAAGTTTGGTTTACGTGACGAGCATGCTGAAAAACGATGAAGTATGCTGTCATACGTCGTAGTACATCTCGTACGTCATGAAATTTCAAGCAAGCTGAAAATTTTACGACGTACTCGCCGTATGGCTCACACGTTCCGCGACGCTGGGAATAAGTTGTAGGCACGATATGCGATCGTTGACACACGTCGACACAAGTTCCTTGAAAGTTACTCATAAGTCGAAACACGTCGAGGTAATGTTTAGCATACTACCTAAAGCAGACGGCCCTGAGGTCGAGCGACGCTGAGGAGTGAGCGGGTCCTTAAAGAGCATCAACTCTAAGAGAGCAAGGCCCGTTCGCTCCTCTGAAGCGTCATCAGCCAGGCCCGATCGACCAGGCCGCGGGGAAGGCCAAGCGACCAAGGAGGGCCGCCCGCCAAGCTGCTCATGCCGCTCAAGCGACTGGCGCATTTTGCGACGCCCCACGTGGAACAGAGACACAGGGGTCGCCGACCCGAAGACCCTCGAGCCGTCACTATGGGCAGCCAGGTAACCTGTGCAGCCTCTCGGAGCCCTCGGTCAACCAGGCTCCCGAGTTTGAAATAAAGGCTCGTGAGCCCTTTTCATTTCCTTGGTTTTGGATGAAAGTCTGTGGCGCCTTGTCTTCATAAGTAGAACTGATTAAGTGCATGACTGTACATTATTGAATACATCGGTTGTAGGCTTTTGCTCGTGTCTTGTCCCTATTCCCCCATCGATTACTTGCCTGCTGTATAAAATAAATGCCCCATTGTTTGAATGTACATCTGCTTGTTGCGTCACTTTCCTACCATTGACTGCCATGACGCGTTCCGGAAATTAGCTGGCTATTAAAGCCGATAAACGTGATAATTTGGTCCGACGGAACTTGGCGATTTAAAACCGCTCGGCAAAACGCACACAGGACGAGCGCGCTTAGCGGCTCGTTCCATACAAGTCTCCGTCGAGGTATAAATTCTCGGTATTTCTGTCTGCGTGGATAACTAGGTATATCGAGATTCGGCGATTGACCCTGTACCACACAGACAGGATATTGACAAGTTTATGGTGCGTTAAGGCACCCGTAGCAGGTTTTTGGGATTATCCGGAAGGCTACGACTGAATTCCGGCTTTCGGCGGGCGCGCGATTGCGTTTGGGCTGAAGCGGTCGTGCGTGGCCGTCCGAACCGCGTAATTCGTATCAATATATATATATATATATATATATATATATATATATATATATATATATATATATATATATATTGTTGCGGTTCTCGGAACCGCATGCCTCCAAGGCAGTGGCACCCAACATATAGTGGTCCCTAGACAGTTATTCCATCAATGTACGTTTAGACAGTCCCTTCCCTTTTGTTTAGCGGGACAACGGGACGTGCGTTGCAGGGATCTCATCGGTAGGTTTGCTTACATCACGAACTTCATTTCTACTCTTCTTTTCATCTTATTTCTAAGGTAAATCTGAAATTGGGTCCTCGCGGAGGTCAACACGTGCAGAACGTATGTGGCTGGGGGAGGGGAATAGAAAGACTGCAACGGCACCGCACGAGCATTCACAGCACAGAGCTCCCGTCCTCAAGCGATCCCTCAACCCAACTTTTGTGGCAAGTAATGGAGTATGCTCGGCAGCTCAAGATAATCGACTCGAGCTTCCGATGATCTGGAATGAGATTGGCGGTTGCATTGAAAAGGCAAACGAATGAATATCTCTTTAAAGAGGCTGCACGGATGGTGTTTTTCACAACACAGAAGCAAATGACCCCAATATCGGCAAGAGCGTGGCTAGTAGCTTGGTGCCAATAGGTACATCGTCAGAGGCCAATAATAGAAAAACAATAACCACGCCATGATGTATGGAACACAGTTGTGCACGATACATGCGGCGTGTTCCTTTCGACACATTCCTGGGTTTCATTTCTCGGAATTCTCTTTTCCCGCCATTTCTCCATCTGACACATATCTATATCCTTTTTATTCCAAACCTCCATATCATTATATAACCGATCGTTCCCTCTCAATTTCTGACACATATCGGGGTTGGCCCAGCGCACACGATCGCAGAATCGGGCGAATGCGAGCGCGAACCACGTGGGGAATGGCGGCTCCGCGCGCACTATACGAAACGTGTTTAATGGCGGGAAAAGCGCACGCAGCCCGTGATACTTTATCATCCTGCAGAACGAGGCCCGGATAACACACATCTGGTCGGGTCTGCGCATGGGGTTACAATGGCATCTTACTATCGGTCTTCGCTCACCACGACGGCAACAAATGTCGCCTGCGGATGGCAGACAACCTCCCGCACCTCCGCGTCGATGCAGCTGCTACCAGACAGAGGCGTGCTGCGCAGTCGGATCGCTCGGGCTGCATGATACATCACGGAGCAGCCATTAATCAGCGCAAGTCAGAGGCACCCAAGCGGGCAAGAGGGACTGATGCCACTCTCGGCCGGTCGTCAGGGTATGGCCTGGGGGTTCGTGCAAGGCAATTCATGACGCAGAGTTCGGTGTGGGTGATTCATATCATGTCGTGAGGTCGGAGCGAGACATTTTTACGGCTTGGAGTCATCTTGCCGGAAGTGGAATGTTGCGGTTTCCAGTCATGGCGGCTGGGTCACGCGGGGGGTCGGGGCCAATCAGAGCACCCGATTCGGGTGACGACATCGCTTTGGGGTGCCCACCCCGCACCGCGGGGCCTATAAATGTCGAGTGGGGCCTTCAATCTCAATCTGCCCTCCTTCGTCTTCCGTGCACACTGGACCTCGACTCCGCCTCCTGCCCGCATCACTTGAACCCCGCCCTCTCAACTCGAGTTCCTCCAACACGCTGACGATAGCCGCGTCACATTCTCTGGATGATGCTTTGCATGAGTTGCCACGAAGCAAGAGACGACGTGCCAGCTGTCAGGGAGGTACCGCACCACGGAGCATACCCCAAACGTATTGGTGGCACGTTCGGGCAAGTGTGCAAAGGTACCGAGAGACCATAGCCTCAACTCCTCTCCTCTCTTGCTGCAATAACTCCTCTTCATCGGGTTTGGTGTGTGTGTGTGTGTGTGTGTGTGTGTGTGTGTGTGTGTGTGTGTGTGTGTGTGTGTGTGTGTGTGTGTGTGTGTGTGTGTGTGTGTGTGTGTGTGTGTGTGTGTGTGTGTGTGTGTGTTTGTCCTGGCACGTCTACGTAAGATTGCAGAAGATTATTATTATTATTATTATTATTGTTTCGGGTTAAGTCTGCTCTGTCTGCTTTTGTAAGTTGCTTGTAAATTTCCGCACCTCTCACATTTCTTGCTTTTTTCTGCACAACACACCCCAATAAAACTATTCCCTGTACCACATACCTTTCCTCGCCCCATTGTAAATAAATTATTATTAGAAATGTTTCCAGCTCGTTCCTCTCTTTTCTTGCATTGATCCAGCATGGTACGAATGTTAGCTTAGCCGGGACTTTATTCCCTACGATCTGTTCCTTTTAGCCGGTATGTCCTTAGCAGTGTCGCTTGGCTGCATCCAATCTGGTAAAGTGATCCGGTTTGGACAAGGCGTACTGAAGACGTGTTCCCCGGTAATTAAATCACGTGGTTATTTTTAGGGAACCGGATTAACTAGATAGAAAACTCTAAGTCACGTGGTCGAGTTATTGGCGTCCACGGTCGGTTCGCGACCCACCACGTCATGGAATTATCCATCTGCGACGGCCTACAATTCCGGGAAGTCTGGTGGGAGCCGAGATAGCTTCCCCCCCAAGTGGTCTTCTCACCCGACCCCCGGCCCGCAACAATCTATATATCAATAAATATTATATACAAATGAATATGTATATATATATATATATATATATATATATATATATATATATTCCATGCATTCCTGTAGCGTGCCGTGTGTTGGTTATCTTTCCTATCTCTTCTTCTCAATGGGTGGAAATTACCGCTGTGCTGCACATGTTCCGTGCAGCGTGGGCATTTGGTGTTTTGTTCCTTTTCGTCTTCTGTGAGAAGGCATTCTTATGCGAAGGGCGCAGCCATGGTTTTTTTTACAGATGGGTGTCCGAGCGCAGCACCCGCTCGTCCTCGCGAGGACCCATTGCTTGGATTTACCTCGGGAATAGAGAAAAAAGAATAGGAATGAGTTCAGAGATTTAATCAGACCTAACTATGAGATTCACACAAAGCACTGTCCCGTTTGACCCATTAAACAAGAGGGGCCTATCTGAACGTATATATTAATGAAATAACTGTCTGAGGACCACTATATGTTGGATGCCATTGCCTTGGAGGGATGCGGTTCCCAGAACCGCAACAATATATATATATATATATATATATATATATATATATATATATATATATATATATATATATATATATACATATTATGGCATTAGTTCTTTCGGCTACATGGTCGGTCTGTCAAGGTTTTAGTTTATATTATTGGAATATCAAGGTTGTAGGCTATATAGTTGGTTTTCACATGTCTTGTACATATTGGCGGTATGATTGGTGTTGTATAGGTTATAGTGTTACGAATCTGGAAGCCATTTGCACACAAACAGAGAGCAGTCCCTAAGCTTAGTTATTTCAATAAGTATGTGTATAGTTAGATTCCTCCCTATGTCTAAAGGGAATTACATGTGCGCTGCAAAGTTTCTTTTGAGTTAGATTTTTGCAATACCCAACACAAACAAATCAATCCTTCACTTCTTCGCACCATCGACGCCATTGCCCATATGCGCTCGACCACGGACGTGGGCGGAGGTTTTCTCACCTCAGAACACCGACTTCACCCAGGAAAGGAGGGGTTTCTCCCTGTCCAATCACGGATGGCCAGCACATCACCCCACGAAACCCTGTCCAATCAGGACAAAGATTACCTCAGAGCTCCGACTCCGCCCCAGAAAGGCAGGGTTTTCCCCCTGTCCAATCAGAGGGGGATAAATATCACCCCACGAAACCCTGTTCAATCAGGGCAAAGATTATCTCAGAGGACCAATCACCCCACACCGGCCGGAGGAGGGATAAGAATTTCCGGGCTCCCCTGAGTGTTCGCTGGAGTTGGGTTGGAATCGTCGTTGAGCAAGGGGTCGCCATTGCTCTTGGTGTACGTCATTAGTGTTCGTCGCTGCCGTTTCTCAAGCTGGTCCTCCAACTATTCCACAGCCGTCGACTTCCATCTCTCCTTTTGTCGAGCAATAACCCAGAGTCCGAGCCGGGAATCTCCGCTGGTCCTCTGTGAGGAGCGACCCTAGCCCCTGCCTGGACACCGCGATACCGTGTCTGCGCCCGCCAACGACCCCGAGTTTCAGACCTGCAGTCGCGGACCAAACCGCACAAGGCCGCCAGGTACCGACGAAGCTCTGACCTCCAGCCTGTCTATCCCCTTGGCTGCGAGGGTCGAAATAAAGACCACCGGGTCCATTTTCTTTTGGTCTGTGTGTCTGTGGTGGCACCGTCCTATAAGTAGAAATTGTATGTGTTGATTGCTTATTGTACATTGCCTGTATATTCGGAATAAGTCTTCAATGTCTTATTATTGTAAATAAATAACTGTTAAATGTTCCAGTTCGTTGCCTGTCGTTTCTGCCATTGACCCAGCACGGTGCGGGCTTGAGAGTTAGGGAGGCCGTTTGTACAGTAAGTTGTTATTTGGACCGGCGCCGCTTTGGTAACTCCCGCTCGGTTACGCCAGATCCGAGTCGGAACAGCAACTCGGTCCGGACAAAGCCGGCCGAGGGTGTGGCTTCCCCGGTAGTTAGATGGCGTGAGTACTTAGGAAAATTGGAATAGACAAGTAGACCCTACCTCACACCGTCAAAATATTGGTGACCACAGACCTTTTAAGCGACCCGTTGACTCCGCAGTTATCCGGGGTGACGACCTTCGATTCCGGTGTTCTGTGGGTGACGGCCTGACTGCTCCGTCTAGCGGTCGTCCTCGCTACCGACCCCCGGCCCAAAACAATAGACCAAACTGGTATCCTCGTTTATAGATAGAGTGCTTTTAATTACACACTTGTGATCATATCTCGTGAATCTTTAGCAACCAAGATGGTGTCCCAAGTAACTGAGACATGAATGCCTATTTCGGCAAGCAAAATAGCTTTTTATTGGTTTTCTAGCAAATACAATCTGTCACTTCGCTGACGGGTGTATTGAAGAGGGGGGTTGAGAGAGAGAGAAGGTAGGGAAGGGAGAGAAAGGAAGAGACAGAGGGAGGGGAGAAAGAGAGGAGGCAGGAGGGAGGGGAAGCTTGGAAGGGAGGAAGCGTAAGGAAGAGGAGATGGTGGAGGTGGGGAGAGTTATGTCTCACCAAACATTGCTATTCCGCAGGAGGGAGGGATGGTGAGAAGGGGTTGAGAGAGAGGGAGATTAAAAAAAAGAAGAGAGAGACGTGAGGGGTGGAGGTGGGGTAGGTAAAGAGAATGATATTGTTGCGAATTCACGCCCGCCGGCGTGCGATCGGCCACGTGACTCGAATCGTAGCACGTCGCCCACCGGACGGATAATTCAGTCGTGACCCTCCGGGAACTATCGCCCGGAGCCAGTCACGGGTGGGCCTTTCGACCTCACCACAATCGTGCAATCGGCCACCCGCGTAGGATAGGGTTGTTCGCCAAACTCGACCTACCTAAGTACCCACGCGGATGGTAAATCGGGCAATCGTACCTCGCCGCAGGTCGACTCCGGACACGAGCCGCTTGGGCAGCCCGTTCCATACTATTGGGATAACCGAGCGGTGTTATCGTCGGCCTCGACGGTTCCGATTAACTACCGGGCGTATTAAGCCCACTACGAACCCTTTACGTGGAGCAAGATGGAGATTCAAACGAAGGAAAGGACGCCGCAAAACGGGGAACAATTCAACATAATGCACATTTATTACCCAGCCCACGAAAAGCACGCATATACAGTCAAACAGTCAGAATGCACATATATCAATTTAAAACAAAAACAACAATGCAGAGCTACGACCGAATACGCGAACACACGGCAACACTTATACAGTTTTACTTCACAGACGGCGCCGACACGCATTTACACGGAGCGGCCAGGTCCGCGAGACTGAGGGGGGTCCTACCCGCGTCCTCGTGACGAGCCGCAAATGTGGCTGCCCGGCGGTGCCCCGACTTCGTGCTCCTTCGCGGGTTTCGTTGTCACCGCTTGGAGTGGAGTGGGAACCAGGCCCCCTTGTTTTTTTTGCACCATCTCAGCACGGGGGAAAGGGGGAAATTGTTGATGCCCTGGGGGAGGAGAATGGCTGGCTGGCTTGGGTCCCGCGACGAGCGATCCCACCGCGACCTCGTCGCCGACTGCAGTCTTCCCTGCCTCGGACCCGAGCTCCTTGGCCTCCTCCCACAATTCTCCTCAGCCGACTGCAGAAACCACCTCGACGCTTTCGCCTCCCGACTCCACTCCGCTCTCCAACCCGACTTGACTGCCAAAACTCTCTGCCACAATTCGCCTTGCGCTTTATAGGCCGGCAGGAGAAAACAGTATGCAAATTCCCGGATCAGGATCACCTCGGGGGCGGAGCCACGCTCGCTGATTGGACGGAGGAAAAGGGGCGTGAATCTCCTCTGATCCTAGAATTTGCATATCTCGATTCCACACAGACGCGCCTGGAGGCGGGGCCAAGCCGCCCCGCGTTTGGTAATTGGATGGATCAGAAGTGGGCGTGTAGCATTCCTGATCCGAATTTTCCCTCGGAAAGGCCGTTACTTGCACTCGCGGCTCGGTGCGCACCGCTTGAACGAGCCCAAGACAGCCCAACGCTCATTGTTCACAGGTGATGCGGGAATGGCCGTAGAAGGAGAGAGGTGAGGGTGGTGGAGGGTTTATCGGTGGTGGTTTGATGGTTATGGCGGTTGATTCAAAATAAAGATAGAACAGAAAAATGCCTAACTCAAAGCGCCGCAGCCCGAATGAATCACATAAATTCCCTCTAAACAACAGGTTTGGGGCTAACTACACATGTACTTAGAGTTATCTCACCTACGGGACCTGAATGGTGGTTTGCGAATTTCCACAGCCGTAACAATATGTTATGCTGAATGGCCGAACACACACACAATAATAACAAACTCATGTCAGAGCAGCTGTACACACAACGACACAACAATGTTTACAATGTAATCTGCTGGCACAATTGCAAAAAGTTTGATGTACCAGTTCCAGAAAATTTGTGGGAACATGAACCTAAAGTAATCACTCAAAACATGGAAGTACCATCCGCTCACATACGAACTAATGATCCCATGGAGCGTGAACATCGAAAATAAAGCGTTGTGGCCAGATATCATACTTCAGTACAAAAAAGAGAAGAAGGCTTATTGAGGTGTTAACACCAGTGATTTTGGACTAAACGATGCAGAAATAAAGAAAATGACCAAACACCAAGATCTAAAGAATGAAGTGAGAAGATCCTGGAAGCTGAAGAATGCCAAAGTTGTTCCAGTGATAGCTGGACCTACAGGAATGACGACCAAGAACCTCACAGAAATATTAAATATAGGGCCAGTACTCCTGGCCGCTCACATGGTAGTGGCTGGATAAGATAATCAGACAACCACTGGTAGACATGTATGACTCACAAAATATATAATGGAGAAGAAAGTAAAAAGCTATGGATGTTTTTTTTTATGCCATGAACAAACCTTGGTACATCACAGGTGATAAAGGTTGTGGTCAAGTTTCATCGAAATTGTGTGTGTGGCTTCAGAAAAGAAACCAAATGCATATTTTGGGGGGGAAACCCCCTCTCCCCATAGACCGTCTGAGACCCCAATTTTTTTTTAATGTCGTGTACAAGCTTTAGTACATCATGGGAGGTGAAGATGGTGGTTCAGTTTCATCGGAATTGTATGCCTAGTTTTGGAGAAGAGAGCAAATACATATTTTGGGGGGCAAACCCCCTTAAGTCCCCTTATAACCAGATTTTTCTAATGTCATGAACAAGCTTTGGTACATCATGGGTGATGAAGGTTGTTGTGAAGTTTCATCGGAATTGCGTGTATTGTTTGAGAAGAAAAGCAAATACCTCTTTGGGGAGGTAGCCCACTTCCACCCCCAACCCCCTCCCAACCCCCGCCCCGTAAACTCCTGCTGTAGACCCCTTTAGACCTCGTTTTTTGATGTTATCACAAGCGCTGAAGGTTGTGGTCAAATTTCATTGAAATCGTACGTGTAGTTTCTGAGAAGAAGTTGCAAGTACTTGTGGACGGACGGACGACGCACCTTCCCATAAGCTCCCCGGAACTACTGTACAGGTGAGCTAAAAACAATCCCTGGGAATATTATAACAAACAAACTACAGTTGGAAGCTGTCCGGGGTTCAGCGACGATCCTGAAGAGAGCCCTTGGCACAAAACTTTGAAAACAGAAAACTTCACAGCTTGGTCCATGAATCGTGACCCCTTACTGAAATAAGCCTGCCCTGGGAGGACTCCATTCCACATTTTGAAACCCACATATCGCGGGTTGAGAGACATAATGTTGTAACTGCATTTCTGGCGAAACCGAATAAAATGGCTCTCATATCTTTCAACACCATATTTATCTTTCATTCGCGATTTGCAGGAAATGGGAAATTTTCAATGACAACATTATGTCTCTCAACCCACGAAATATGGTGTTGAAAGACATGAGAGCCATTTTATTCAGCCCCACCAAAAATGCAGTTACAACATTATGTCTCTCAACCCACGATATGTAGATACCAATCAACGACACACACGCACACACGCACACACACTTGGCCGATATCAGCAATGTTTCGGGAATCAGTAGGTTGGAGTCGGTTTGATTACCGACTACAGTACATACTGTGTACAACCCAGAAACCTTGAGTAGCTTTCACTGAAAAACGTCCCATTTGCATAGACGTTTCAGGGAGATGTTCACAAACATTACTAGAACTACGTTGTCGATGGCACACCATCGCATATTCCCGCGCGCACTGCTTTGTCCCATTAACGCTCGGTGAAATTTTATCTTGCAAAATGGATTGACTATTCTTTTCTATTTGATGTGCTTTATGACCAAAGACTTACTATGTTTACTAAATCAGAAGTCATTGCAAGCATGTCAACATTTCATGAAAGATTAATTTAACACTGTCCAGCGATATAGAACTGTGCATCAATTTAATCATAGGAATGAACTGTGTATAATATTAATTATAATTATTCATAATCAATTAGATAAATACAGTAAAACCTGTGACTTTGTCACTCATGGGGGCCACATAAGTTAGTTCTTTATAAAAGAATTTACCATGTTCAATGGTAAATACACTTAAAAAAAAAAAATCAGCCCCCATGACCCACCCCCTCTGGCCCGGCCCCAATGAGTCGTATCAAAAATCCAACAGTGTTGTGCACTTCCCCATACATATATCTACAATGTCCCAAAGTTTCAAGTTCCTATCTCAAATGGTGTTGTAGGAGCTATTTTGACCCCCTATCCGCTAAGCACCTCCTACCCCCCCCCCCAAGCACCCTCTGATCATCATGTGTTTTAAAAAATATGTTGTTAAATGTATAACTCATGAATATGTTTGATTTAAAAAGCTATAAGCCAATTTTTTTTTATCGACCCACATGACCCCAACCTCTCTGGCCCGGCCCCTAGGGATCATATCAAAAATCCGAAAGTGTTGTGCACTTCCCCATACATATATGGGCTATTTCACAGTCATGGTCATTTGTGGTATTTTGTACCCTTGCATGTTAAATAGCTAAATGAGAGGCTGTCGTATCTCTGTCATTAGGGCCAGTAGTTGGTACGAGTGATGGCACAACTTGGACCACTTTTTATTTGACAAAAAATCTCAATTTTTGGCATAATGGCATAAAAATTGCCATTTTTTTGACAAATAGCTATCTTATTTTCTCCAGGTACACTGCATTCACAGTGTATAAACAAATACAAGCAGAAATTGGGACTTCTATTTGTTGTTGCATCAATTTAATACCTCTTCTGTACTTTGTCCACAACATATTATTCATTTCAGACTATGAATATTTATTTCACCCTCAATAAATATGTCCCACCGTTCGTCCGTCAAAAAATGTCCTCTCCGGAAATGCATATTGTAGAAGAATTTTTTTATATAAATAAAGTGTCTTTTTAAAAGTTTATTGTGTGTTTTACCAAGTGTGTATATACCTGCACTGATATTATGCTACAAAGTTTGAGTATAACCAATAACCTTCTATTTCCATGGCCTGCACTGATTGCCTTTTGCCTTACATGTGTCCGTCAAAAATGTGTCCTCTCCGGAAACACCTAAACTGCCACGAGTTAAAAGGAAACTACTTGCTGGCTATAAATTTTGATGTTTTGTAAGGTTGACATGGTCATGAATATCCATTAACAGTAAAAGGTATTTACATTAATGTAATTTATCTTGTTACAACACTGATAAATGTATTACTTTGCAGTTATATCTTGTACAGAATGTATTGCTTCATGTCAAAAAATTATGTCCTCTCCAGAAGAAATATGTGATTTTCTTCATATTTTTCATTGTGGTGTTAAACTTTTATTTTCAGAGATAAATTAGTAATTTTTTCAGAAAATGTAGAAAAGTACATGAGTAGGGTAAGAATACTGATTCTGGCTCACTTTTCCCCATGTAAATGAATGGGGGATTTT